>LPNX010359314.1:34303-47906 GCA_001517045.1 Pseudotsuga menziesii | reverse complement strand
AACTGGTAAAATAAAGACAGAGTTTGAATATTAGGTCACTAAAGGCTTCTCAATCCAACCAAATAGCTATTAATTTAAATGCTTCTGCAAAGAACAATGTTTTTGAATCATTGGCCTCTCAATCCAACCAAATGGTTATTAATTTAAATGCTTCTAGAAAGAACAATGTGTTTGAATCATTGGAATTCAGTAAATGTACAGAACTATCTAAGAGTACTTAAATCAAATTCACATAACTAACCAATATATGTAAATGCAGACTAGTTTATTTTGTTTAACCTTCATTGGACTCCCTCAGCACCTAGCAACTATATGTTAATGTCCATCTTGTGTTCCCTGTGAATATAGTTGATGTATGTTATGCAAATGAGACGCCACTATGTTACAAACTAAAATACTAATAGAAAATATAAATCACAGTTAAAAGAGAGAATTGTTACATCAAATTGTTCATCAAAGTATGAGAGGGTTGAGGTGTAAAATTCCACAGATGTCCTTATATCACCAGACTGAACCTTTTTATGTTCTTCAAATCAAGATACCTCAAATCCATATCAAAGCCAAAATACATAAAATCCATATCAACAGATTGAACCTTTTTCTGTTCCTCAATATTATGATTTAAGTTCACCTCGGCCACTCAGTTTTTCCACGCAATACACATTATCATGGTCACAGACTAAAAATCAAGATAACATCATACACAGACTAAAAATCAAAATCAAGTAACTTAAAATCACACGGAAGAAAAGATAGATTCAAGATGAAGTAAAATGTCAAAGGAAACAGAAGAGAAAATTAAACAACGTTCTTCTCCGCTATTCCTTGCAGTTTTGCTTCACGTCTAGCCATCCATTCTTCTCTGCTATGCCTTGCAGTGAAAATGAAAAGCTATACAAAACCAAAAAAAACCTCAAACATCATTTAAAATTCTATAATGAAAACACTATAATGAAAAGCTACAATGGAAATTCTATAATAAAAAAGCTATAATGAAAATCCCCAGCCATTCAAGGAGTGCAGCGTCATATATGCTGCGATAAGTTTACACTATGGAAGCTGTTGACTGTGGATCGAGATTCGAACCCATTCATCAGAAGTGTCACAGTCACTGTGGATCGGCTGCTCTGTTTTTCCCTGCAAAACCCTTTGATGCGCAGAATCACGGTCACATTGCATAGTAAGAATGAAAAGCATACACACAACCTAAAAAGATTTAGAACCATGAAAACAAACCACACAAAAGAGAAGATAAAATAAAGATACTTGAACTGTAATCCATATCAACAGATTGAATTCTTTTCTCTTCTTCATTGTGATTTCACACCTTTGGCTTTGGCTAGAGCAACATCGTAAGTGAAAACAACGGATGCAGAAGAGAGAAAATAAAATCAAGATACCTGAAATCCATATTACCAGATTAATGAACTCTTTTCTGTTCTTCCTTGTCATTCAGCATCATCTTTTTCCGCTATCCCTGGCAGCTTCTCACCACGTTAACCTCAACAGCTCTGTTTTTAACCCTTTTCCCTATAGAACCAATTCAGACAGTCATGGGCAGGTTATAGAGTAAAAAGGAAAAACGTAGATAGAACCGAAAAAAACTCTTACACCTAAGTGAATCTTCGATCTCTGTAGCTTCTAAATTCGCTCGTCCTCTCAATACTTCAACCTTGAACCATGTCCATGGCTAGACACATTTCATAAAATTCTCGTCTCCTTTTATATAATTTGCTGCATTTGGCATTAGTTTCCTATCTTTTTGCTTTTTCCGTCAACCGCTATAAAGAAAAAAACAGAAAATATATACTTTTGTTTTTTTCATTTTGCTTTTGTTTTTTTCTTTAAAAACAGAAAGCATAAATTTTGGTTTTTCTGTGTTTTGCTTTTGGTTTTTTTTTTAAAAACAAAATGCATAAACTATTGTTTTTGCATTTTGTTTTTGGTTTTCTTTTTAACATAAAAAGCATAATGTTTTGTTTCTTTGTTGCTTTTGTGTTTTTTTTCTCAAGGCCGTTAAACAAAAAAACCAAAAGAAAAATGTTAGACGAGGGCAAGAAAAACAATGCATGCTGATGTATATTAATGTTATTTAAATTAGTTTTTTTTCTAATTATATGTTTAAAGAGTCTTTGGACAATTTTGTTTTTATCCAAGTGGAGTGGACTTTTAACTGTTTATAGTATTAGTGATAAGAGTATGTACAAATTCATTATTTCAAGTTAATGGTTTATAAATTTTGTTAAATAAAGTGGTTTATCTGATTACTTTCATTCACACATAAAAAACTAATTGGCTTTGTGCTTTCAAAATGTTTAAAAATGCATCATTGATTATATTTTATGTGAATTTTGAAGATGATAAAAATATGTTAAAATTAATTTCTCATGTAATATTTTGTTTAAGATGTTTCTAGAATTTTCTTGATTGGTCTCCACAATTTTACCTTGTGTAATAAGGAGTTCCTTTCATTAATGAGGTTAGTTTGCTTTAATAGAAGGGATTGAAGCTCTCCTCGTACCATGAGTCTCAAGAGAATAAATATGTAAAGAGTCTAACTAGATTGAATTCTGTAAAGAATTTAGCGAAAATGGTTAAAGGGGTGGGATCTTTTCATTATACTGAGAAAAATCATTCCAGGTCTGTAAGTGTTGATTCGCAGTAGGAGAAGTATCTGAAAATAACTGGTAGCCACAGCTGCAAAGAGGACGAAATCCCTGAAGGATGTTTGGTTGTTTAGGTTTGCGAATAACGGAGGATATTTGTGATTACCAATGTCTACTTATCCCATCCGATTTTCCTTATGTTTCTTGATAAGGCTCGTGAAGAATATGGTTTCAAGCAGACAGCGGGTTTGATGGTGCCCTACATTGTCGATATTTTAGTGGAATCGTTGTGGCTTATTGAGTGTAGTCAGTCAACCACTGGACAACACGATTTGGCGAACAAAAACAAGATGTACTCCTCATGAGTGGACTAAAATAAAAACCAGGACAGCCATGAAGCCAACATAATTCCAAAAAAATAACATGAAGTTCAAATTTATTGTATTTGATGAGCATATGTACATATAATGATAATGGAGATGTATCCCATACGTAATTCTAATAAGAAAGGGTGATGTACAGCAAATGCTAATAAAATAAGATTCTGAAACAAACAAATATAAGTAGTAAAAAGTTGGATTAATTGTTAGTGTATGGAACCATGTAAAAAGCTTCCTAGTGTGGTATTAACCAGTGTATCTTACCATGAAAGCCTTGAGGTGGAAGGTGTTGCAACATGCACCCACATCACTTAAAAAAGGAAATGGAATCCTAAAGATAAGAAAACATCTTATCTTCAAACACAATGACAAGGCTGGTTTGTCTTTGTCTTTTAAGCTACTTTTTAGGCTTGTTAATTGCTTCTTATTTCTTAAGTTGTTTTTTGCATGGTTATCATTATATTTTTTTTAACTGTTATGCAACCTCTCTTACTGCCGGCAACAACAATCATAGCTCATCTCACAACCCAACAAGTTTCGCATGAGATCATTGATTTGGAACTTATTGTTTCGTTGGACATCCATTCAGACAATAGTGTCAAGGATGTATGTGCTTAAGGGATATTAGGTCCTTCAACATTTGCTCAAGATTACAGACGAGTTTCTTCTCTATAACCTATGTCGATATTTAAAATAAGGTTTCTTCTTTTGAGCGTGCCATTGGATTTCTTAGGGAATGTGGATCCATGCTTCAAAACATTTCACCTCAAGGGCTTCATGGTGAGATAAGATAGTAGAAAACGTTTCCTTGCTACCTTAGTCCTAATGATTCAAAGATCCGAAGAGTTTACTCATGAGGTCAATACGACGCCAGGAATGCTTCATGAGGGAGAAATTGACAAAGAATTGGAGTTTCTGATTGAAAAATTTTCTGCCATTTCCAGAGCTAACTTCCATGTATAATATGATTTGCATTCATGTTTGTTTTGTACTTGTTGTTTTATATGATTTTTATGGTATATACATGATTCTTTAGTACTATTTATTGGAAATTTCTAATTTATCCAGCTCTTCACCTAGTACTGGATCTTGTCGAGGAAGAAGATCAGTTTAACCATGAATTTTCGCTAAAAGATAAGCTCTATCAAAGAGTTGGCCCTTGGTATATTTCCTTCGAATTTCTTCATTAAGAGCGTGTCTTATTTTAAAATTTTCATACTTTATATGCCTTTGTGTTTTCAATATGCAATATGGAATTTGCTTATGATATGGTATATTAAATTTAAATGCTAAGGTGACTTAGATGTCACTTGTGAGCAGGAGTTTATTTATCCATTTACATGCATTGTTCATGAGGGAGAAATTAACAAACAATTACAATTTCTACTTGAAGGACTTTTGCAATTTGGAAAGCTAACTTCCAGGTATAATATGATGTGAATTCCTTTTTGTGTTGTAGTAGTTGGTTTGTATGATTTTTATGGCATGTGCATGGATTTTTTGTACTTTTTTTTGGAAATTTATAGGGTTATCTAGTTGTTCGTCCATAACTGGATCTTTTAAAGCAAAAATATCACTTCACCAATGAATTTTCCCTAGAAGATAAGATTTTTCAAAGAGTTGGCCTTGGTATTTTTCCTTTGGATTTATTCATTAACATACCTAACAAGATTGTCATTAATTTTATCAAAACTTGATTTATAGGTTTGTTTACATCTTCCCTGAAAAATATAATTACTTTCAGAGACAAGTTCCAATTCTTGTAAGGTTCTTGCATACACCTTTTTTTCTGATTTTATACCAATCTACTTGTATACCTCATTTCGTATATAAATCTACTTGTATACCAATATGTTTTTGCCTTGCATTACCTTCCTTTTTTGTGATCAGTAAATAATGATTTTATTTACACTCTCATCTTTGACTTCATCAGAATCTATGTGATTCTGCAACGTGATCCATCATATTCTATATCAACAATTACTAATTGTGCTTATTCCTAAAAGCAATCTTATAAACTCAAAAAAAAATTGGGAAATTTAATCCTTGAAATTCTTAAAATAAGTCGCTACATTCCGATCTGTTATTTTATAAAATCCATTTAATGATCTTAAATAAAAATTAAATTATCTTGGAAATATTTGATAATGGACTTATTGCTGCTTTCAATTGCTATATGTTTAGTTGAAATTTCAAAGTTTAATTGTGCAACTTTTGTTCATAACTGTTGTCACGAATAGAGTTTCCTCCAGCAATTAAAGTTGGAACAACTCATTAACATGCCAAACAGATAACACATCCCTCTACATGGATTCATGTTGAACAATCCTCAATTCTTATTTTTCCTCTGTACCAACAAGCGTTATAAATTCTTGCAGTGAAAGACAAAGTTGGAATTCAAAGAATTCATGTACAACATCAAAGGCATAATAACCAATGTAGGTACACATCGACAAGGTCTAATAAAATTTGGCAAACCTAAGCTATCAATAAATGTAATTTTCCAAAATAATATCTCTTAGTTCATTGTACTTTTTTTTATGCATATGTTTATTCCAGTTCGGTTGTAGGAGTATGTTTTTTATTCAGTTTGTGGGAAAATGTTTATGTATTTTGTAGCATGCCTATATTAATCTTGTATCTACACAAAACTGTCTCTGCAATTGGGTTTATGTTTTAACTCATTTTTTCACTATGAGAGGATGACTTGTTTTTTTGTAAAATCAAATTATTCAATTTCGACGACAGACTATGTTCAAGCATTTTGTATTGTAACTCCTTCAGGTTAATATGTTAATCTTATTAAAGACCATGATTGTTATATTCACATTTGAAATGTCTTTTGTCAAATGTGTTTTATCTTATCATTATGTGTTTCTTCTGCAGTTGCTCCATTCAACTATGCACATCTATCTCCAAAACAGATGCACCAATTTCTCAAAGCAAAGAATTCAAAAAAATGTTTACACTCTGGAGAAGAGAAAGGGTGAGTCCCATTTCGGAGGACAAGGATACCATGTTCATTTTGCAAGACAATATATTTTGCAACTGGACCAATATGTTTGCAACACCATCTTTTTGTTGAATCCTACATGAATTATTATTGTTCATTTTGTACTTTGATTCATATCAAACATGTTTTTATTTTTTTTATAGTTGTTACTACTTTAGTTATAAAAACACATTGGAGTCTTTTCTTGATGAGATTAATTTTTTTCGTGCCATGCCAAAGTATGATGGGATGTTCATTATAAATCCCATTTGGCATTTTTCTCTTTCTGAAAAGCAATGTGTAAAAGTATGTTGCGGCATCCCAGGCCAAATTGTAATGTGACATTAATTGGAAATCCCTACTTGTTGTTTTTTAAAAGTGTTAATTACACTATTTACTTGTTATTTATTGTCACTTGGATTATTCTAATCTTTTGAGAAATTGCACTATTCCATTTTGTTGTGGTATTACGGTTAAAAGAAGCTACTTCCTAATATTGCCTTTTCCCATACACTCTTCACATGTAGAGAACACTTAGTGTTCCTCGTGAATTTCAATGATGCTCACAACCATGCATAATTCTTCAACCCCCATCACTAGGGATTTAAAATAGCCCATGTTAATGTTTGTAGCCAAGGAGGTTTCATCCTTTAATAGATTCAAAGAAATAATAATATTTTATTATTATATACTTTTGTTTTTTGCATTTTGCGTTTGGTTTTTTCTTTAAAAACAGAAAGCATAAATTTTGGTTTTTTTCCATTTTAGTTTTGGTTTTTTCTTTAAAAACAAAAAGCATAAACTTTTGTTTTTGGATTTTGCTTTTTGTTCCTTTTTAACACAAAAATCATAATGTTTTGTTCCTTTGTTGTTTTTGTGTTTTTTTCTCCAAGCCGTTAAACAAAAAAAGAAAAAGAAAAAGGTTACACGAGAGTAATAAAAATAATGCATGCTCATGTATATTAATGTTATTTAAATTAGTTTGTTTTTTAATTATATGTTTAAAGAGTCTTTGAGGGACAAAAAAAAAATTATCCAAGTGGGGTGGACTTTTAACTGTTTATAGTATTAGTGATAAGAGTATGTACAAATTCATTATTTCAAGTTAATGGTTTATAAATTTTGTTAAATAAAGTGGTTTATGTGATTACTTTCATTCACACATAAAAAACTAATTGGCTTTGTCCTTTCAAAATGTTTAAAAATGCATCATTGATTATATTTTATGTGAATTTTGAAGATGATAAAAATATGGTAAACTTAATTTCTCATGTAATGTTATGTTTAAGATGTTTCTAGCGTTTTCTTGATTGGTCTCCAATATTTTAGCTTGTGTAATACGGACTTCCTTTCATTAATGAGTTTTGGTTGCTTTAATAGAAGGGATCGAAGCTCTCCTCCTACCATGCCTCTCAAGAGAATAAATTATGTAAAGAGTCTAACTGGATTGAATTCTGTAAAGAATTTAGCAAAAAAGGTTAAAGGGGTGGGATCTTTTCATTATACTGAGAAAAATCATTCCAGGTCTGTAAGTGTTGATTCACAGCAAGCGAAGTATCTGAAAATAACCGGTAGCCACAGCTCCAAAGATGAAGAAATCCCTAAAGGATATTTGGCTGTTTAGGTTGGCGAATAACGAAGGATATTTGTGATTCCTAGTGTCTACTTATCCCATCTGATTTTCCTTATGTTGCTTGATAAGGCTCGTGAAGAATATGGTTTCAAGCAGACAGTGGGCTTGTTGGTGCCCTGCATTGTCAAAATTTTAGAGGAATAGTTGTGGCTTATTGAGTGCAGTCAGTCGACCACTCGATAGTACGATTTGGTGAACAAAAACAAGATGTACTCCTCATGAGTGGACTAAAATAAAAACCAGGACAACCATGAAGCCAACATAATTCCAAAAAAATAATATGAAGTTCAAATTTATTGTATTTGATGATCATGTGTACATATAATGATAATGGTGATGTATCCCATATGTAATTCTAATAAGAAATGGTGATGTACAACAAATGCTTATAAAATAAGATTGCGAGACAAACAAATATAAGTAGTAAAAATTTGGATTAATATTTAGTGTGTGGAACCATGTGAAAAGATTCCTAGTGTGGTATTAACCAGTGTATCTTACCATGAAACCCTTGAGGTGAAAGGTGTTGCAACACGCACCCACATCACTTAAAAAATGAAATGGAATCCTGAATATAAGAAAACATCTTATCTCCAAACACAATGACAAGGCTGGTTTGTCTTTGTCTTTTAAGCTACTTTTTAGGCTTGTTAATTCCTTCTTATTTTTTAAGTTGTTTTTTGCATGGTTATCATTATCTTTTATTTAACAGTTATGCAACCTCTCTTACTGGATGCAACAACAATCATAGCTCATCTCACAACCCAACAAGTTTCACATCAGATCATTGATTTGGAACTTATAGTTTCGTTGGCAATGCATTAAGACAATAGTGTCAAGGCTGTATGTGCTAAGGGGATATTAGGTCCTTTAAAATTTGCTCAAGATTAAAGTTGAGTTTCTTTTTTTTTTTTAATAGAAACAGAAAGAAGAAGTATATTAACAAGCTATGCACAGCCATTCATTACATCTGAAAAAAGAAAAATAATGCCGGGAGATCAAAATTGCTGCACAACTGGCATATCCTGAAATTTTCCCATAAGGCAGAGCATATGATCATTCCAAAATTACAAAATATGCGGGTAGTATATACCCTCACAAACTGGCTACAGAGCAAAATGCAAAGAAACATAACCCAAACAAAATTGGAGCAAAAAAAATAGGAGACATAAGTTAATTGCCTCTCGGAGCCCTAGGCTGGATAACCGATTCTTCTTCCATGGGTTGGTCAGCTGCTTCATTTACTCCATTAACCCTGTTTTCCTGGTTCATAGAGATGAGCTTCGCAAGATCTTCCTGGATTCGTTCTACCGGGCCCAGCAGCTCGGGCAGGTTGCTCTCAAGATCATCTGTCTGGGCGTCATTATTACTAACCTCAAGCGATGTGTGACTCACAGTTTCACTCATGCTTTTAACTTCCTTTGCAATTTCTTTGTTATCCATTACCCATATAGCTGTCATCTCGTAAAACCTGCGCAGATTCTTCTGTATGTCCAGCAGCTCAGCCTTATCGCCGTGGTGAGCCATACCACCGGAGTCAGCCGTTATTGCTATTCAGAAAAACTGAAAAGGTAGAGGGTTAGCAAGAATATCCTGGTTGTCACCCCCGAACACTAAATAAATACTCCAGAGATCGGCAATTTCCTTTTGCAGAGCAGAGACACTAGGACTATCTGGGCAAGACAGCGTTCCCAGAGCGTCTTTCTTCCAACCAGAGCAAAGGAATCCCAAGACCCAATCCAGTCTGTCTTTTCAAGATGGAGATGTATCAACAAGACTATCAATACGCCAGGATGTTGCGGGATAACTACATTGACAAAAGGTGAGAGCAGTCAGAGCGAGGCACTCCTTAACAAAGGCACGAATGAGGGGGAGCACCTGCTAAGGGATTCCCAGCAGTTTCCCACCCCCAACACCAGCCACCACATTCAGCAAGAAATTCACAGAGTCGGGAGAACCTTGACCAAAATCCGGGACATTACAATGGAGCAAGTCTAAGCCTGGAATCAACATGGAGAAAGGGATAAAGGGCCACCGAGCGTGCGAGAGGGTAAGGAAATAAATTGAAGACCTGAAGGGATTTAATTCAGCTGCTGCCAAGGGGGGAGGATCAATCCACGCGGCCTTCGGAGGAGAGCAGATAGGACTTAACATTGAATGCAAATAGCTGCCGAGAGGAGGGGGAAGGAAAGGGCCACCTAGAAGGGGGATGAAGTGAAAGGAAAGGTAGTCGGAGGAGGGGATAAGGAGAGGAAAAGGGGGGATAAGGAGAAAGAAGAAAGGAAGAAGGAGGGTGAAGAGAAAAAAGAGGGGAGAGGGATAAAATCCTATATGCCACCTAAGATTTTTTCCAAGAGATAAAGACTTCACTTTAGAAGTTTGGAAGATGAGAGGATGAGGAACAATTCTAAAGTATCTCGTCATGGAATGAATTTGAGGTAGGGAGTATCGCCATTCTGAGTGTAGTGGCCTTGAGGGAGAGTCATACCTGCGTTAGCCATGATATCTGCTTCCTTATTATTATGGCAAAGAATGTGAAAGACCTCGAAGGATTGAGGCATCAGAAGCTTAGCTTTCTTATATAATCGACAACATCTAATATCTCCTGAGGGATACGCATTGATCATCTTATAGATGACATGCCTGGAGTCTCCTAATATCAGGACTTTCCGGAGTTTTTTGTCTCGAATGAGATGGAGACCCTGGAGAAGAGCCATCCATTCGGATTCATTATTGGTTCTAGTGCCAAAACCCCAGGAAAATCTTTGTTCCACTTGTCCTCCGGGATCCACTAAGATCCCAACAGCACCTGCCACCCCTGAAGATTAAAGTTGAGTTTCTTCTCTATAACCTATGTCGATATTTAAAATAATGTTTCTTCCTTGGAGGTTTCCATTGGATTTGTTAAGTAATGTGGATCCATGCTTCAAAACCTTTCACCTCAAGGGCTTCATGGTAAGATAAGATAGTAGAAAAAATTTCCTTGCTACCTTAGTCCTAATGATTCAAAGATCCGAAGAGTTTACTCATGAGGTCAATACCACGCCAGGAATGCTCTTTGAGGGAGAAATTGACAAACAATTGCAGTTTCTGACTGAAAAAATTTCTACCATTTCCAGAGCTAAAATCCATGTATAATATGATTTGCATTCATGTTTGTTTTTTACTTGTTGTTTTATATGATTCTTATGGTATATACATGAGTCTTTAGTACTATTTTTTGGAAATTTCTAAGTTATCCAACTGTTCATCTTGTACTGGATCTTGTCAAGCAAGAAGATCTATTTAACCATGAATTTTCCCTAAAAGATAAACTTGATCAAAGAGTTGGCCCTTGGAATATTTCCTTCGAATTTCCTCATTAACATCGTGTCTTATTTTAAAATTTTCACAATTTATATGTTTTTGTGTTTTCAATATGCAATATGGAATTTGCTTATGATATGGTATATTGAACTAAATGCTATGGTGACTTAGATGTCACTTGTGTGCAGGAGTTTATTTATCTATTTACATGCATTCTTCATGAGGGAGAAATTGACAAACAATTACAGTTTCTGCTTGAAGGACTTTTGCAATTTGGAAATCTAAATTCCAGGTATAATATGATGTGAATTCCTTTTTGTGTTGTAGTAGTTGGTTTGTATGATTTTTATGGCATGTGCATCAATCTTTAGTACTGTTTTTTGGAAATTTATAGGGTTATCTAGTTGTTTGTCGGTAGCTAGATCTTTTAAAGCAAAAAGATCAGTTTACCAATGAATTTTCCCTAGAAGATAAGCTTGATCAAAGAGTTGACCTTGGTATCTTTCCTTTGGATTTATTCATTAACATACCTAACAACCTTGCTATTAATTTTATCAAAACTTGACTTATATATTTTTTGACATCTTCCCTGAAAAATATAATTACTTTTAGAGACAAGGTCCAATTCTTGTAAGGTTCTTGCATACAACTTTTTTCTGATTTTATACCAATCTACTTGTATACCTCATTTCGTATATAAATCTACTTGTATACCAATATGTTTTTGCCATGGATTATCTTCCTTTTCAGTGATCAATAAATAATGATTTTATTTACAATGTCATCTTTGAATTCATCAGAATCTATGTGATTCCCCAACATGCTACATCATATCCTGTAACAACAATTACTAATTGCGCTTATTCCTAAATTAAATCTTATAAACTCAAAAAAAAATTGCGAAGTTTTATCCTTGAAATTCTTAAATTAAGTCACTACATTCCGATCTGTTATTTTATAAAATCCATTTAATGATCTTAAATATAAATTAAATTACCTTCGAAATATTTCATAATATATTTATTGCTGCTTTCAATTGCTATATGTTTAGTTTCAATTTCAAAGTTTAATTGTGCAACTTGTTGTTCATAATTGTTGTCACCAATAAAGTTTCCTCTGTACCAACAATCATTATAAAGTCTTGGAGTGAAAGACAAAGTTGGAATTCAAAGAATTGATGTACAACATGAAAGGTATAATACCTAATGTAAGTACACATCGACAAAGTCTAATAAAATTTGGCAAACCTAAGCTATCAATAAATGTAATTTGCCAAAGTAATATCTCTTAGTTCATTGTACTTTTTTTTATGCATATGTTTTGTTCCAGTTCAATTGTAGGAGTATGTTTTTTATTCTGTTTGTGGGAGAATGTTTACGCATTTAGTAACATGCCTATATTAATATTGTATCTACACAAAACTGTCTCTGTAATTGCATTTATGTTTTAACTCATTTTTTCACCATGAGAGGATTACTATTTTTTTGTAAAATCAAATTATTCAATTCCAACGACAGACTATGTTCAAGAATTTTGTATTGCATTTCTTCACAATTCTGCTAGGATCTATTTATCTATAGATATCAAAGAAAAATTGTAAGTCCTTTAGGTTAATATGTTAATCTTATTAAAAACCATGATTGTTATATTCACATTTGAAATGTCTTTTGTCAAATGTGTTTTATCTGATAATTATGTGTTTCTTCTGTAGGTTCTCCATTCAACTATGCACATCTATCTCTGAAATCGACGCACCAATTTCTCAAAGCAAAGAATTCAAAAAAAACTTTACACTCTGGAGAAGAGAAAGGGTCAGTTCCATTTCAGAGGACAAGGATACCATGTTCATTTTGCAAGACAATATATTTTGCAACTGGACCAATCTGTTTGCAACACCATCTTTTTGTTGAATCCTACACGAATTATTATTGTTCATTTTGTACTTTGATTCATGTCAAACATGTTTTTATTTTTTTTATAGGTGTTACTGCATTAGTTATAACAACACATTGGAGTCTTTTCTTGATGAGATTACTTTTTTTCGTGCCATGCCAAAGTATGATGTGATGTTCATTATAAATCCCATTTTGCATTGTTCTCTTTCTGGAAAGCAATGTGTAAAGATATGTTGTGGCATCCCATGCCAAATTGTAATGTGACATTAATTGGAAATCCCTACTTGTTGTTTTTTAAAAGTGTTAATTGCACTAAACTTTTTATTTATTGTGATTTGGATTACTCTAATCTTTTGAGAAATTGCACTATTCTATTTTCTTGTGGTATTACTGTTAAAAGAATCTACTATAGGAAGTTATTATTTTACAACATATTGTCTTTTCCCATACACTCTTCGCATGCAAAGAAGACTTAGTGTTCCTCATGAATTTCGATGATGCACGGAACCATGGATAATTTTTCAACACCCATCACTAGGGATTTAAAACAGCTCATGTTAATGTATGTAGTTTGGGAGGTTTCATCCTTTAATAGATTCAAAGAAATAATAATATTTTATTATTATTTTATATTAATTTGTAAGTTGGTTTAAAGGTTACCTCTTAAACAAGTATAAATAATATTTTATTATTATTTATTATTATTTTATATTAATACATAAGTTAATAAAAAAATATGAAAAGGTTAAAAATTAAATAAGTCTAAAGAGAAGTGGCAACCTTTCATTTAT
>LPNX010359314.1:12852-29549 GCA_001517045.1 Pseudotsuga menziesii | reverse complement strand
TATGATTTGCATTCATGTTTGTTTTGTACTTGTTGTTTTATATGATTTTTATGGTATATACATGAGTCTTTAGTATTATTTTTTGGAAATTTCTAAGTTATCGAGCTGTTCATCTAGTACTAGATATTGTCGAGCAAGAAGGTCAGTTTAAACATGAATTTGCCCTAAAAGATAAGCTTGATCAAAGAGTTGGCCGTTGGTATGTTTCCTTCGAATTTCTTCTTTAACAGCCTGTCTTATTTTAAAATTTTCATACTTTATATGCCTTTTTGTTTTCAATATGCAATATGGAATTTGCTTATGATATGGTATATTAAAATAAATGCTATGGTGACTTAGATGATTTTTGTGTAAAACTTTATTTATCCATTTACATGCATTCTTCATGAGGGAGAAATTGACAAACAATTACAGTTTCTCCTTGAAGAACTTCTGCAATTTGGAAAGCTAACTTCAAGGTATAATATGATGTGAATTCCTTTTTGTGTTGTAGTAGTTGGTTTGTATGATTTTTATGGCACGTGCATGAATCTTTAGTACCTTTTTTTGGAAATTTATAGGGTTATCTAGTTTCGTCTATAACTAAATCTTTTAAAGCAAAACGATTAGTTTGCCAATGAATTTTCCCGAGAAGATAAGCTTGATCAAAGAGTTGGCCTTGGTATCTTTCCTTTGGATTTATTCATTAACA
The DNA here is from genome assembly GCA_001517045.1 of Pseudotsuga menziesii. Taxonomy (NCBI): domain Eukaryota; kingdom Viridiplantae; phylum Streptophyta; class Pinopsida; order Pinales; family Pinaceae; genus Pseudotsuga; species Pseudotsuga menziesii. The sequence continues at coordinate 28,858 of LPNX010359314.1, read as the reverse complement.
TACCTAACAACATTTTTATTAATTTTATCAAAACTTGACTTATAGGTTTGTTGACATCTTCCTTGAAAAATATAATTACTTTCAGAGACAAGTTCCAATTCTTGTAAGGTTCTTGCATACACCTTTTAACTGATTTTATACCAATCTACTTGTATACCTCATTTCGTATATAAATCTACTTGTATACCAATATGTTTTTGCCTTGCATTATCTTCCATTTTTGTGATCAGTAAATAATGATTTTATTTAAAATCTCATCTTTGACTTCATCAGAATCTATGTGATTCTGCAACGTGCTCCATCATATTCTGTAACAACAATTACTAATTGCACTTATTACTAAATTCAATCTTATAAACTCAAAAAAAAAATTTGAAATTTTATCCTTGAAATTCTAAAATTAAGTCGCTACATTCGGATCTGTTATTTTATAAAATCCATTTAATGATATTAAATAAAAGTTAAATTATCTTGGAAATATTTGATAATGGATTTTTTGCTGCTTTCAATTGCTATATGTTTAGCTTCAATTTCAAAGTTTAATTGTGGAACTTTTGTTCATAATTGTTGTCACCAATAGAGTTTCCTCCAGCAATTAAAGTTGGAACAACTCATTATCATGCCAAATAGATACACACATCCCTCTACATATATTTATGTTGAACAATCCTCGATTCTTATTTTTCCTCTGTATCAACAATCGTTATAAATTCTTGGAGTGAAAGACAAAGTTGGAATTCAAGGAATTGATGTACAACATGAAAGGTATAATAACTTATGTAGGTATGCATCGACAAGGTCTAATAAAATTTGGCAAACCCAAGCTATTAATAAATGTAATTTGCCAAAATAATATCTCTTACTTCATTGTACTTTTTTTTATGCATATGTTTATTGCAGTTCGGTTGTAGGAGTAAGTTTTCTATCCAGTTTGTGGGAGAATGTTTATGCATTTAGTAACATGCCTATATTAATCTTGTATCTACATAAAACTGTCTCTGCAGTTGGGTTTATGTATTAACTCTTTTTTTCACTATGAGAGGATTACTTGTTTTTTTGTAAAATCAAATTATTCAACTCCAACGAGAGACTATGTTCAGGCATTTTGTATTGCATTTCTAATCAATTCTGATCAGATTTATTTATCTAAGATATCAAAGAAAAATTGTAATTCCTTAAGGTTAATATGTTAATCTTATTAAAGCACATTTTTGTTATATTCACATTTGAAATGTATTTTGTCAAATGCGTTTTATCTAATCATTATGTGCTTCTTCTGCAGTTGCTCCATTCAACTATCTACATTTATCTCCAAAACAAATGCACCAATTTCTCAAAGCAAAGAATTCAAAAATAACTTTACACTCTAGAGAAGACAAAGGGTCAGTTCCATTTCAGAGGACAAGGATACCATGTTCATTTTGAAAGACAATATATTTTGAAACTAGACCAATATGTTTGCAACACCATCTTTTTGTTGAATCCTACACGAATTATTATTATTCATTTTGTACTTTGATTCATATCAAACATGTTTTTATTTTTATTTAGTTGTTACTGCATTAGTTATAAAAACACATTGGAGTGTTTTCTTGATGAGATAAAAAAATTTCATTGCATGCCAAAGTATGATGTGATGTTCATTATAAATCCCATTTGGCATTGTTCTCTTTCTAAAAAGAAATGTGTAAAAATATGTTGTGGCCTTCCATGCCAAATTGTAATGTGACATTAATTGGAAATCCCTACTTGCTCTTTTTAAAAAGTGTTAATTACACTAAACTTGTTATTTATTGTGATTTGGGTTATTCTAATCTTTTGAGAAATTTCACTATTCCATTTTGTTGTGGTATTACGGTTAAAAGAAGCTACTCTAGGAAGTTATTATTTTAAAACATATTGCCTTTTCCCATACACTCTTTGTAGGCAGAGAAGGCTTAGTGTTCCTCGTGAATTTCAATGATGCTTGGAACCATGCATAATTTTTCAACCTCCATCACTAGGGATTTAAAATAGTCCATGTTAATGTATGTAGCATGGGAGGTTTCATCCTTTAATATATTCAAAGAATACATACTATTTTTTTTTTTATATTAACGTGTAAGTTGGTTTAAAGGTTACCTCTTAAACAAGTAAAAATAATATTTTATTATTATTTATTATTATTTTATATTAATACATAAGTTGATAAAAAAATATGAAAAGGTTAACAATTAAATAAGTATAAAGAGAAGTGGCAACCTTTCATTTATTTGTGTATCCAATTCAATTCTGGTTAAGTCTATTTTTTATCTTTTTTTTAAATTGTATATCTCAGTAATTTGAATCCTGAAATATATTGTCTATTAAGGAGGGTCACAGAGTTTCTTCCCTCTAGAAGGGTATTCATAATAAATTCTAAATTTCTTTGTCTTCAATAAACATAGGCTACTTCTTGAATCACCAAGGAAACGGGAGGTGGCCCAATAGAAAATTTCACTACTATGGCCATTACTAAAGTCTATAGGTAGATTTCTCTAGAAATTTGTGGTATCTTTGTGAGTATACAATTAGATTATAGTGCGAGTCACCTCCTGAATTGAATCCTTAATTAAATTTTAGCCCTTTAAGTCCATTTCTAGACAAGTGACACTAAATGTAGTCCAAGGGAAACGAGGACTTTTAGAAACTGACCACATAATTTAAATTTCAATACAGATATAACCCCATACCTATATAAATTCCAATAACTATATAATCCTTTCAACTTGGTGATCCCACATGTGATAATGCTACAGAAAATGATAACAGATATGAAGATAAGAATAATTGAAAGCATTATCCTTTTAACTTCGTGACTCATAGCCTTGACATGTGATGCAACTCATAGTTTTTACATGTGATAATGCTGTAGAAAATGATAACAGATATGAATATGAGAATAATTGAAAGAATTATCCTTTTTAACTTAGTGACTCATAGTTTTGAAGGTTCACAAGAACGAGCTACATCATAGGATAAAGACCCGAAAGGTCCAAATGCACAATTAGCAAATCCGCAATGAGACTATCCTATCAAGAAGATCATATCATAAGAATTGAATTCTTAATTCAATTTTAGCTCTGTAAGTCTATTTATATTTATTCAAGTGTAAATATGCTACTTTCTCTCGGGCTATTTCACATTATGTAATCTTCCATCTTGATGTAAATTATAGAAGATTCATTTGATCCAACACTTGTCTCATGGATTGCAATATTACAAATTACCAAGTTTGAGAAAGGAGTTCCTATAATAACCTTCTATTTAAATATTGCAAAGTATTAAAGTTGAGAAATGAGTCACTGTAATAAATTTTTATAAAAATAGAGACATTTTATAATAACTCTTAAAAATTCAAATATAATATATATATGTAATAAAAAAATAACGATAAGATAGAAGGAAGTGTAATAATTTCTCTTAAAATATATGAACTCTTATATAATAATGGTAATATATTCAATTTTTTACTAATTATAAACTCAATGTTTAACAATCAAAATAAAACAGTTAAATGAAAATAAATTTTGAATATTAATTTAAACGCTTCTTAATCTAACCAAATGCTTATCAATTTAAATGCTTATCATGTAATGTTATGTTTAAGATGTTTCTAGCATTTTCTTTCTTGGTCTCCACTATTTTACCTTGTGTAATAAGGAGTTCCTTCCATTAATGTGTTTAATTTGCTTTAATAGAAGGGATCGAAGCTCTCATGCTACCATGAGTCTCAAGAGAATAAATTATGTAAAGAGTCTAACTAGATTGAATTCTGCAAAAAATTTAGCGAAAATAGTTAAATGGGTGGGATCTTTTCATTATACTGAGAAAAATCATTCTAGGTCTGTAAGTGTTGATTCGCAGCAGGCCAAGTATCTGAAAAAAACCGGTAGCCACAACTGCAAAGATGACAAAATTTCTAAAGGATGTTTGGTTGTTTAGGTTGGCAAATAACGAAGGATATTTGTGATTCCCATTGTCTACTTATCCCATCCAATTTTCCTTACGTTGCTTTATAAGGCTCGTGAAGAATATGGTTTCAAGTAGAAGCGCAGGTTTGATGGTGCCCTGCATTGTCGATATTTTATAGGAATCGTTGTGGCTTACTGAGTGCAGTCAGTCGAGCACTGGATAGTGGGATTTTGCGAACAAAAAAAAGATGTACTCCTCATGAGTGGACTAAAATAAAAACCAGAACAACCATGAAGCCAACATAATTCCAAAAAAATAACATGAACTTCAAATTTATTGTATTTGATGAGAATATGTACATATAATAATAAGGGCGATGTATCCCATATGTAATTCTAATCAGAAAGGGTGATGTACAACAAATGCTTATAAAATAAGATTGTGAAACAAACAAATATAAGTAGTAAAAAGTTGGATTAATTGTTAGTGTATGGAACCATGTAAAAGGATTCCTAGTGTGGTATTAACCAGTGTATCTTACCATGAAATCCTTGAGGTGAAAGGTGTTACAACATGCACCCACATCACTTAAAAAAGGAAACGGAATCCTAAAGAGAATAAAACATATTATCTTCAAACACAATGACAAGGCTGGTTTGTCTTTGTCTTTTAGGCTACTTTTTAGGCTTGTTAATTCCTTCATATTTTTTAGGTTTTTTTTTGCATGGTCATCATTATATTTTGTTTAACTGTTATGCAACCTCTCTTACTTCTGGCAACAACAATCATAACTCATCTCACAACCCAACAAATTTCACATGAGATCATTGATTTGGAACTTATTGTTTTGTTGGACATGCATCCAGACAATAGTGTCAAGTCTATATGTTCTTAAGGGATATTAGGTCCTATAACCTATGTCAATATTTAAAATAATGTTTCTCCTTTGGAGGTTTCCATTGGATTTGTTAAAGAATGTGGATCCATGCTTCAAAACCATTCACCTCAAGGGCTTCATGGTAAGATAAGATAGTAGAAAACATTTCCTTGCTACCTTAGTCCTAATGATTCAAAGATCTGAAGAGTTTACTCATGAGGTCAATACCACACCAGGAAAGCTTCATGGCTGAGAAAATGACACACAATTGCAGTTTCTGATTGAAAAACTTTCTGCCATTTCCAGAGCTAACTTCCATGTATAATATGATTTGCATTCACATTTGTTTTGTACTTGATGTTTTATATGATTTTTATGGTATATACATGTGTATTTAGTACTATTTTTAGGAAATTTCTAAGTTATCCAGCTGTTCATCTAGTACTAGATCTTGTCAAGCAAGAAGATCAGTTTAACCATGAATTTTCCCTAAAAGATAAGCTCGATCAAAAAGTTGGCCCTTGGTATATTTCCTTCGAATTTCTTCATTAACAGCCTGTCTTATTTTAAAATTTACATACTTTATATGCCTTTGTGTTTTCAATATGCAATATGGAATTTTCTTATGATATGTTATATTAAATTAAATGCTATGGTGACTTAGATGTCACTTGTGTGCAGGAGTTTATTTATCCATTTACATGCATTCTTCATGAGGGAGAAATTGACAAACAATTACAGTTTCTGCTTGAAGGACTTTTGCAATTTGGAAAGATAACCTCGAGGTATAATATGATGTGAATTCCTTTTTGTGTTGTAGTAGTTGGTTTGTATGATTTTTATGGCATGTCAATCAATCTTTATTACCATTTTTTGGAAATTTATAGGGTTATATAGTTGTTCATCTGTAACTGGATCTTTTAAAGTAAAAAGATCAGTTTACCGATGAATTTTCCCTTGAAGATAAGCTTGATCAAAGAGTTGGACTTGGTATCTTTCCTTTCCATTTATTCATTAACATACCTAACAACATTGTTATTAATTTTATCAAAACTTGACTTATAGGTTTGTGGACATCTTCCTTGAAAATTATAATTACTTTCAGAGACAAGTTCCAATTCTTGTAAGGTTCTTCCATACACCTTTTTATTTTATTTTATACCAATCTACTTGTATACCTCATTTCGTATATAAATCTACTTGTATACCAGTATGTTTTTGCCTTGCATTATCTTCCTTTTTTGTGATCAGTAAATAATGATTTTATTTACAATCTCATCTTTGACTTCATAGAATCTGTGTGATTCTGCAATGTGCTCCATCATATTCTGTAACAACAAAAAATAATTGCGCTTATTCCTAAATGCAATCTTATAAACTCAAAAAAAAATTGGGAAATTTTACCCTTGAAATTCTTAAATTAAATTGCTACATTCCAATCTGTTATTTCATAAAATCCATTTAATGATCTTAAATAAAAATTAAATTATCTTGGAAATATTTGATAATGGATTTATTGTTGCTTTCAATAATTATTGTCACCAACTTTTGTTCATAATTGTTGTCACCAATAGAGTTTCCTCTAACAATTAAAGTTGAAACTACTCATTAACATGCCAAATAGATACACACATCCCTCTACATGGATTCATGTTGAACAATCCTCGATTCTTATTTTTCCTCTGTATCAATAATCGTTATAAATTCTTGGAGTGAAAGACAAAGTTGGAATTCAAAGAATTGATGTACACCATGAAATGTATAATAACTAATGTAGGTACACATCGACAAGGTCTAATAAAATTTGGCGAATCCAAGCTATCAATAAATGTAATTTGCCAAAATAATATCTCTTAGTTCATTGTACTTTTTTTATGCATATGTTTATTCAAGTTCGGTTGTAGGAGTATCTTTTTTATTCAGTTTGTGGGAGAATGTTTATGCATTTAATAACATGCCTATATTAATCTTGTATCTACACAAAACTGTCTCTGCAATTGGGTTTTTGTTTTAACTCATTTTTTCACTATGAGAGGATTACTTGTTTTTTTGTAAAATCAAATTATTCAATTCCAACGACAGACTATGTTCAAGCATTTTGTATTGCATTTCTTCTCAATTCTGATAGGATTTATTTATCTATAGGCATCAAAGAAAAAATGTAATTCCTTGAGTTTAATATGTTAATCTTATTAAAGACCATGATTGTTATATTCACATTTGAAATGTCTTTTGTCAAATGTTTTTTATTTGATCATTATTTGTTTCTTTTGTAGCTGCTCCATTCAACTATGCACATCTATCTCCAAAACAGATGCACCGATTTCTCAAAGCAAAGAATTCAAAAAAAACTTTACACTCTAGAGAAGAGAAGGGGTCACTTCCATTTCGGAGGAAGAGGATACCATGTTCATTTTGCAAGACAATCTATTTTACAACTCGACCAATATGTTTGCAACACCATCTTTTTGTTGTTACACCATATCAAACCTGTTTTTTTTTCAACCCCCATCAATAGGGATTTAAGTAAGCCCATGTTAATGTTTGTAGCCTCAAAGGTTTCATCCTTTAATAGATTCAAAGAAATAATAATATTTTATTATTATTTTATATTAATACATAAGTTGATAAAAAAATATGAAAAGGTTAACAATTAAATAATTACAAAGAGAAGTGGCGACCTTTCATTTCTTTGTATATCCAATTCAATTATGGTTAAGTCTATTTTTTATCTTTTTTTTTACTTGTATATCTCATGTAATTTGAATCCTCAAATATATTCTCTATTAAGGAGGGTTGCAGGGTTTCTTCCCTCTAGAAGGGTTTTCATAATAAATTCTAAATTTTTGTGTCTTCAATAAAAATATGCTACTTCTTGAATCACCAAGGAAACGGTAGGTGACCCAACAGAAAATTTCACTACTATGGCCATTACTAAAGTCTATAGGTACATCTCTCTAGAAATTAGTACTATCTTTGCGAGTATACATTTAGCTTATAGTGCGAGTCACCTCTTGAATTGAATTCTTAATTCAATTTTAGCTCTGTAAGTCCATTTCTAGACAAGTGACACTAAATGCAGTCCAAGGGAAACGAGGAATTTGAGAAACTGATGACATAATTTAAATTTCAATACATATATAACCCCATACCTATATAAATTCCAATACCTATATAATCCTTTCAACTTGGTGATCCCACGTGTGATAATGCTACGGAAAATGATAACATATATGAAGATCACAAGAACCGAAAGCATTATCCTTTTAACTTAGTGACTCATAGCCTTGACATGTGATGCAACTCATAGTTTTTACATGTGATAATGCTGCAAAAAATGATAACAGATATGAAGATCAGAAGAATTGAGAGAATTATTCTTTTAACTTAGTGACTCATAGTTTTGCAGGCTCACAAGAACGAGCTACATCATAGGATAAAGACCCAAAAGATCCAGATGCACAATTAACAAATCCGCAATGAGACTATCCTATCAAGAAGATCGTATCATAAGAATTGAATTCTTAATCAAATTGTTCATCAAAGTATGAGAGGGTTGAGGTGTAAAATTCCATAGATGTCCTTATATCACCAGACTGAACCTTTTTATGTTCTTCAAATCAAGATACCTCAAATCCATATCAACAGATTGAACCTTTTTCTGTTCCTCAATATTATGATTTAAGTTCACCTTGGCCACTCTGTTTTTCCACCCAATACACATTATCATGGTCACAGACTAAAAATCAAGATAACATCATACACAGACTAAAAATCAAAATCAAGTAACTTAAAATCACACGGAAGAAAAGATAGATTAAAGATGACGTAAAATGTCAAAGGAAACAGAAGAGAAGATTAAACAACGTTCTTCTTCGCTATTCCTTGCAGTTTTGCTTCACGTCTAGCCATCCATTCTTCTCTGCTATCCCTTGCAGTGAAAATGAAAAGCTATACAGAACCAAAAAAACCTCAAACATCATTTAAAATTCTATAATGAAAAAACTATAATGAAAAGCTACAATGGAAATTCTATAATAAAAAAGCTATAATGAAAATCCCCAGCCATTCAAGGAATGCAACGTCATAATTGCTACGATAAGTTTACACTATGGAAGCTGTTGACTGTGGATCGAGATTCGAACCCATTCATCGGCTGCTCTGTTTTTCCCTCCAAAACCCTTTGATGCGCAGAATCACGGTCACATTGCATAGTAAGAATGAAAAGCATACACACAACCTAAAAAGATTTAGAACCATGAAAACAAACCACACAAAAGAGAAGATAAAATAAAGATACTTGAACTGTAATCCATATCAACAGATTGAATTCTTTTCTCTTCTTCATTGTGATTTCACACCTTTGGCTTTGGCTAGAGCAACATCCTAAGTGAAAACAACGGATGCAGAAGAGAGAAAATAAAATCAAGATACCTGAAATCCATATTACCAGATTAATGAACCCTTTTCTGTTCTTCCTTGTCATTCAGCATCATCTTTTTTCGCTATCCCTGGCAGCTTCCCACCACGTTAACCTCAACAGCTCTGTTTTTAACCCTTTTCCCTATAGAACCAATTCAGACAGTCATGGTCAGGTTACAGAGTAAAAATGAAAAACGTAGATAGAACCGAAAAAAACTCTTACACCAAAGTGAATCTTCGATCTTTGTAGCTTCTAAATTCGCTCCTCCTCTCAATACTTCAACCTTGAACCATGTCCATGGCGAGACACATTTCATAAAATTCTCGTCTCCTTTTATATAATTTGCTGCATTTGGCATTAGTTTCCTATCTTTTTGCTTTTTCCGTCAACCGCTATAAAGAAAAAAACAAAAAATATATACTTTTGTTTTTTGCATTTTGCTTTTATTTTTTTCTTTAAAAACAGAAAGCATAAATTTTGGTTTTTTTGCGTTTTGCTTTTGGTTTTTTCTTTAAAAACAAAATGCATAAACTATTGTTTTTGCATTTTGTTTTTGGTTTTCTTTTTAACACAAAAAGCATAATGTTTTGTTTCTTTGTTGCTTTTCTGTTTTTTTTCTCAAGGCCGTTAAACAAAAAAACCAAAAGAAAAATGTTACACGAGGGTAAGAAAAATAATGCATGCTGATGTACATTAATGTTATTTAAATTATTTTCTTTTCTAATTATATGTTTAAAGAGTCTTTGGACAATTTTTTTTTTATCCAAGTGGAGTGTACTTTTAACTGTTTATAGTATTAGTGATAAGAGTATGTACAAATTCATTATTTCAAGTTAATAGTTTATAAATTTTGTTAAATAAAGTGGTTTATGTGATTACTTTCATTCACACATAAAAAACTAATTGGCTTTGTGCTTTCAAAATGTTTAAAAATGCATCATTGATTATATTTTATGTGAATTTTGAAGATGATAAAAATATGTTAAAATTTATTTCTCATGTAATATTATGTTTAAGATGTTTCTAGAATTTTCTTGATTGGTCTCCACAATTTTACCTTTTGTAATAAGGAGTTCCTTTCATTAATGAGTTTATTTTGCTTTAATAGAAGGGATTGAAGCTCTCCTCGTACCATGAGTCTCAAGAGAATAAATATGTAAAGAGTCTAACTAGATTGAATTCTATAAAGAATTTAGCGAAAATGGTTAAAGGGGTGGGATCTTTTCATTATACTGAGAAAAATCATTCCAGGTTTGTAAGTGTTGATTCGCAGCAGGAGAAGTATCTGAAAATAACTGGTAGCCATAGCTGCAAAGATGACGAAATCCCTGAAGGATGTTTGGCTGTTTAGGTTCACGAATAACGGAGGATATTTGTGATTACCAGTGTCTACTTATCCCATCCGATTTTCCTTATGTTTCTTGATAAGGCTCGTGAAGAATATGGTTTCAAGCAGACAACGGGTTTGATGGTGCCCTGCATTGTCGATATTTTAGTGGAATCATTGTGGCTTATTGAGTGCAGTCAGTCAACCACTGGACAACATAATTTGGCGAACAAAACCAAGATGTACTCCTCATGAGTGGACTAAAATAAAAACCAGGACAGCCATGATGCCAACATAATTCCAAAAAAATAACATGAAGTTCAAATTTATTGTATTTGATCAGCATATGTACATATAATGATAATGGAGATGTATCCCATACGTAATTCTAATAAGAAAGGGTGATGTACAACAAATGCTAATAAAATAAGATTCTGAAACAAACAAATATAAGTAGTAAAAAGTTGGATTAATTGTTAGTGTATGGAACCATGTAAAAAGCTTCCCCGTGTGGTATTAACCAGTGTATCTTACCATGAAAGCCTTGAGGTGGAAGGTGTTGCAACATGCACCCACATCACTTAAAAAAGGAAATGGAATCCTGAAGATAAGAAAACATCTTATCTTCAAACACAATGACAAGGCTGGTTTGTCTTTGTGTTTTAAGCTACTTTTTAGGCTTGTTAATTGCTTCTTATTTCTTAAGTTGTTTTTTGCATGGTTATCATTATATTTTGTTTAATTGTTATGCAACCTCTCTTACTGCCAGCAACAACAATCATAGCTCATCTCACAACCCAACAAGTTTCACATGAGATCATTGATTTGGAACTTATTGTTTTGTTGGACATGCATTCAGACAATAGTGTCAAGGCTGTATGTGCTTAATCTAACCAACTATCCTTATAAATTCTTGGAGTGAAAGAAAAAGTTGGAATTCAAAGAATTGATGTACAACATGAAAGGTATAATACCTAATGTAGGTACACATTGACAAAGTCTAATAAAATTTGGCAAACCTAAGCTATCAATAAATGTAATTTCCCAAAGTAATATCNGCCAAAGTAATATCTCTTAGTTCATTGTACTTTTTTTTATGCATATGTTTATTCCAGTTCAATTGTAGGAGTATGTTTTTTATTCAGTTTGTGGGAGAATGTTTATGAATTTAGTAACATGCCTATATTAATATTGTATCTACACAAAACTGTCTCTACAATTGCGTTTATGTTTTAACTCATTTTTTCACCATGAGAGGATTACCTTTTTTTTGTAAAATCAAATTATTCAATTCCAACGATAGACTATGTTCAAGAATTTTGTATTGCATTTCTTCTCAATTCTGCTAGGATTTATTTCTCTATAGATATCAAAGAAAAATTGTAAGTCCTTTAGGTTAATATGTTAATCTTATTAAAGACCATGATTGTTATATTCACATTTGAAATGTCTTTTGTCAAATGTGTTTTATCTGATCATTATGTGTTTCTTCTACAGGTTCTCCATTCAACTATGCACATCTATCTCTGAAATAGACGCACCAATTTCTCAAAGCAAAGAATTCAAAAAAAACTTTACACTCTGGAGAAGAGAAAGGGTCAGTTCCATTTCAGAGGACAAGGATACCATGTTCATTTTGCAAGACAATATATTTTGCAACTGGACCAATCTGTTTGCAACACCATCTTTTTGTTGAATCCTACACGAATTATTATTGTTCATTTTGTACTTTGATTCATGTCAAACATGTTTTTATTTTATTTTTAGTTTTTACTGCATCAGTTATAACAACACATTGGAGTCTTTTCTTGATGAGATTAATTTTTTTCGTGCCATGCCAAAGTATGATGTGATGTTCATTATAAATCCCATTTTGCATTGTTCTCTTTCTGGAAAGGAATGTATAAAAATATGTTGTGGCATCCCATGCCAAATTGTAATGTGACATTAATTGGAAATCCCTACTTGTTGTTTTTTAAAAGTGTTAATTGCACTAAACTTTTTATTTATTGTGATTTGGATTACTCTAATCTTTTGAGAAATTGCACTATTCTATTTTCTTGTGGTATTACGGTTAAAAGAAGCTACTACAGGAAGTTATTATTTTACAACATATTGTCTTTTCCCATACACTCTTCGCATGCAAAGAAGACTTAGTGTTCCTCATGAATTTCGATGATGCACTGAACCATGCCTAATTTTTCAACACCCATCACTAGGGATTTAAAATAGCCCATGTTAATGTATGTAGCTTGGAAGGTTTCATCCTTTAATAGATGCAAAGAAATAATAATATTTTATTATTATTTTATATTAATGTGTAAGTTGGTTTAAAGGTTACCTCTCAAACAAGTATGAATAATATTTTATATTAATACATAAGTTGATAAAAAAATATGAAAAGGTTAAAAATTAAATAAGTCTAAAGAGAAGTGGCGACCTTTCATTTATTTGTGTATCCAATTCAATTCTGGTTAAGTCTGTTCTTTATCTTTATTTTTAATTGTATATCTCATGTAATTTGAATCCTTAAATATATTCTATATTAAGGAGGGTCGCAGGGTTTCTTCCCTCTAGAAGGGTTTTCATAATAAATTATAAATTTATGTGTCTTCAATAAACATAGGCTACTTCTTGAATCACCAAGGAAACGAGAGGTGGCCCAGCTGAAAATTTCACTACTATGGCAATTACTAAAGTCTATAGGTAGATTTCCCTAGAAATTAGCTTATAGTGCGAGTCACCTCCTGAATTGAATTCTTAATTCAATTTTAGCTCTGTAAGTCCATTTCTAGACAAGTCACACTAAATGCAGTCCAAGGGAAACGAGGACTTTGAGAAACTGACCACATAATTTAAATTTCAATACATATATAACCCCATACCTATATAAATTCCAATACCTATATAATCCTTTCAACTTGGTGATCCCACATGTGATAATGCCGCAGAAAATGATAACAGATATGAAGATCAGAAGAATTGAAAGCATTGTCCTTTTAACTCAGTGACTCATAGCCTTGACATGTGATGCAACTCATAGTTTTTACATGTGATAATCCTGCAGAAAATGATAACAGATATGAAGATCAGAAGAATTGAAAGAATTATGCTTTTAACTTAGTGACTCATAGTTTTGAAGGCTCACAAGAACGACCTACGTCATAGGATAAAGACCTGAAATATCCAAATGCACAATTAGCAAATCCACAATGAGACTATCCTATCAAGAAGATCGTATCATAAGAATTGAATTCTTAATTCAATTTTAGCTGTGTAAGTCTATTTGTATTTGTTCATGTGTAAATATCCTACTTTCTCTCTGGTTATTTCTCATTCTGTAATCTTCCATCTTGATCTAAATTATAAAATATTCATTTGATTGCAATATTACAAATTACTATGTTTGAGAAATGAGTTCCTATAATAACCTTCTATTTAAATATTGCAAAGTATTAAAGTTGAGAAATGAGTGACTGTAATAATTTTTTATAAAAATAGAGACATTTTATAATAACTATTAAAAATTCAAATATAATATATATATATATATATATATAATAAAAAATAATGATAAGATAGAAGCAAGTGTAATAATTTCTATTAGAATATATGAACTCTTATATAATAATGGTAATAAATTGAATTTTTTACTAATTATAAAATCAACGTTTAGCCATCAAAATAAAACAGTTAAATGAAAATAAAGTTTGAATTTTAATTTAAAGGCTTCGTCATCCAACCAAACGGTTATGAGATTAAAAGCTTCCAAAAAATATAAAATTACTTAGACCAGGGGCATTTATCAAATTTACATAAATAACTAAAACTCATCAAATAACTAAAATTCATGAAATTTACTTAACCAAGTAATACACAGTCCGTGTATGTTATGGAAATGAAGATTCAAAACAAAGCACACAGGATGGTAAAAATTACTTGCACTTACTATTCTTATGTGTTGGTTATTGAGTGCAAAAATCCTCTAGCAGTCAAGGAAGTCGACCTCACTATTTTACAATAAGCATGACTGCTCATATGATCGTGTTCTTGTTTCTTTAGCTATCCATTATGACAACATTAAATTGGATACCTCCTATTATCAAATGACAAATTAACTTATTTGAAACTGTTATTTTAACTAAAAGCTACATGTTTTTAGCAACTGGTAAAATAAAGACAGAGTTTGAATATTAGATCACTAAAGGCTTCTCAATCCAACCAAATAGTTATTAATTTAAATGCTTCTACAAAGAACAATGTACTTGAATCATTGGATTCTCAATCCAACCAAATGGTTATTAATTTAAATGCTTCTACAAAGAACAATGTACTTGAATCATTGGAATTCAGCAAATGTACAGAACTAACTAAGAGTACTTAAATCAAATTCACATAACTAACTAATATATGTAAATGCAGACTAGTTTATTTTGTTTAACCTTCATTGGACTCCCTTAACAACTAGCAACTATATGTTAATGTCCATGCTATGTTCCCTCTAAATATAGTTGTGTATGTTATACAAATGAGATGCCACTATGTTACAAACTAAAGAACTAATAGAAAATATAAATCACAGTTAAAAAAGAGAATTGTTACATCAAATTGTTCATCAAAGTATGAGAGGGTTGAGGTGTAAAATTCCACAGATGTCCTTATATTACCAGACTGAACCTTTTTATGTTCTTCAAATCAAGATAGCTGAAATCCATATCAAAGTCAAAATACATAAAATCCATAGTAACAGATTGAACCTTTTTCTGTTCCTCAATATTATTATTTAAGTTCACCTCGGCCACTCTATTTTTCCACGAAATACACATTATCATGGTCACAGAGTAAAAGTCAAGATAACAACATACACAGACTAAAAATCAAGTAACTTAAAATCACATGCATGAAAAGATAGATTCAAGATGACGTAAAATCTCGAAGGAAACAGAAGAGAAAATTAAACAACGTTCTTCTCCGCTATCCCTTGCAGTTTTGCTTCACGTCTAGCCATCCATTCTTCTCTGCTATCCCTTGCAGTGAAAATGAAAAGCTATACAGAACCAAAAAAACCTTAAACATCATTTAAAATCCTATAATGAACAAACTATAATGAAAAGCTATAATGAAAATTCTATAATAAAAAGCTATAATGAAAATCCAGAGCCATTCAAGGAATGCAGCATCATAATTGCTACGATAAGTTGTGAGTGTGGAAGCTGTTGACTGTGGATCGAGATTCGAACCCATTCATCAGAAGTGTCACAGTCACTGTGGACCGGTTGCTCTCTTTTTCCCTGCAAAACCCATTGATGCACAGAGTCACGGTCACATTGCATAATAAGAATGAAAAGCATACACATAACCTAAAAAGACTCAACATCATTTACATAATGCAATCATTTATGTTCTTTCTTTATAAAGCAAAGGATAAAGCAAGAACCAAGATTAG
>LPNX010359310.1:14148-24185 GCA_001517045.1 Pseudotsuga menziesii | reverse complement strand
TTTTCGACTGTATGATCTCCTTACATACTGGTATGGCCATGTAATTTTCTGTCATTTCAATGTTGAGATTGGGACCGTTGTTCTTCCCATGAGTTATGGTTTCTGCCATTCTCCTCAAGATTCACTGTGTTGCTGTGGTGTCCCTTACGTTGTGATTGTTGCAGTCTTATTTACATTTGGGTTCTGGTGCAAGTTTCCCTCACGCACAGGTTGGGAGACTGCATTTTCATCCGCATAGTGGGTTGCATAAGTTTTCCCCAATGTCTTAGTTTATGCAGAACAGGCTGTTACTCCCCACATTTGTTGGTTGTGTATGTTGTTACGCTTTGGTGCTGCCGCAGACTGTTTGGATTCGTTTTCCCTAGTTAAGCTGTAATGGTTGATTGATTGCATGCGTGCAATGGTTGGTCTTAGGACTGCGTTAGGATTAGGGATGGGGGCTTGATTTGCTTGATAAACCTAGTGTGTTGGAAACCACACAGACAGAGCTAGAGGCCTGTCTTTCTTCTCCACAACCCCTGAATAGCACTGGAAGGGAATGCAGGGCTTGAGGGACTGTGTAGTAGAGAAGGGACTGATTCCTTATGTTGGGTGTGTGTGGGTGTCTTAGAAGTTAGGTTAGTTCTGGTGTAGGTGTTCCTAGCTTTGTAAGGGGCTCACCAGCTTAGCATTTACCCTTTCCCAGCCCCTTGATGGCCTAATAAACCTGACCCTATTGGCTTGGATGTCTTGTTGATGGTCTGATAAACCCAACTGTGTTGGCTTGGCTATGTTTTGTGTATCCTTGGCTATGTGTAAGCCTGCTTGTTCCTTATTCCTTGGAGAATCATGCCTAGCTTGGGGGTGGCAACGTTGCTGAGAGATTAAGGAGCACCCTGGCCTATGGTTGGGTGGAATGTTGTAGCGACGTAGCTGGTTGCGGAACGAGTTCTTATAAGATAAGTAACCTTGTCTATTTTACTTCCGCAATCCTATTTACTATTAATGATTATGATGAACATGTTGAATGAATGCTTGTATGAATGTATGTTGCTTCCATTGTGTATGATAAATAATTGCATCTGTGTATGTTCTACTTCAATGCATTTTGTTTCCGCATTTCAGCATTTTTATGAATTCACATGTTCATCGGGCTAGTAGCCCGGATGGTTGAGGCCATGGTAGCGTCCTCTTCACCGGTCGAAGGGTCGGGGACGCTACATTCGACCTTTCATTAAACCATGAACCAATGGAAAAATCCATGTGCCATCTTCCCTGGTCTTCTCCAACAACCACCATTAAAAAATGCTACTGGTGGTTGGGGCAGTTATGGCTGGGAGTGGAGTGTCGAAGGACTGTCAGTCCTTGTCCACACGCACACTCCACCAGCAGATTGAACCTCACATTGGGCAGATGAATGACTACTACGCATTCTCACCGTTGTCTGTTCATCCATGCGCATAGGCGGAGCTGTTCATCCTCACGCAGGGACCATTGTTTGTTCATTATTCTCACGCATAGGATTTTTCCTGGTTTTGACTCACACAGTGAGCTGGGAGCCATACTCTTTCATCCATGATTTTCCTGTGAAGGGCCATTCACATTTTCGACTGTATGATCTCCTTACATACTGGTATGGCCATGTAATTTTCTGTCATTTCAATGTTGAGATTGGGACCGTTGTTCTTCCCATGAGTTATGGTTTCCGCCATTCTCCTCAAGATTCACTGTGTTGCTGTGGTGTCCCTTACGTTGTGATTGTTGCAGTCTTATTTACATTTGGGTTCTGGTGCAAGTTTCCCTCACGCACAGGTTGGGAGACTGCATTTTCATCCCCATAGTGGGTTGCATAAGTTTTCCCCAATGTCTTAGTTTATGCAGAACAGGCTGTTACTCCCCACATTTGTTGGTTGTGTATGTTGTTACACTTTGGTGCTGCCGCAGACTGTTTGGATTCGTTTTCCCTAGTTAAGCTGTAATGGTTGATTGATTGCATGCGTGCAATGGTTGGTCTTAGGACTGCGTTAGGATTAGGGATGGGGGCTTGATTTGCTTGATAAACCTAGTGTGTTGGAAACCACACAGACAGAGCTAGAGGCCTGTCTTTCTTCTCCACAACCCCTGAATAGCACTGGAAGGGAATGCAGGGCTTGAGGGACTGTGTAGTAGAGAAGGGACTGATTCCTTATGTTGGGTGTGTGTGGGTGTCTTAGAAGTTAGGTTAGTTCTGGTGTATGTGTTCCTAGCTTTGTAAGGGGCTCACCAGCTTAGCATTTACCCTTTCCCAGCCCCTTGATGGCCTAATAAACCTGACCCTGTTGGCTTGGATGTCTTGTTGATGGTCTGATAAACCCAACTGTGTTGGCTTGGCTATGTTTTGTGTATCCTTGGCTATGTGTAAGCCTGCTTGTTCCTTATTCCTTGGAGAATCATGCCTAGCTTGGGGGTGGCAGCGTTGCTGAGAGATTAAGGAGCACCCTGGCCTATGGTTGGGTGGAATGTTGTAGCGACGTAGCTGGTTGCGGAACGAGTTCTTATAAGATAAGTAACCTTGTCTATTTTACTTCCGCAATCCTATTTACTATTAATGATTATGATGAACATGTTGAATGAATGCTTGTATGAATGTATGTTGCTTCCATTGTGTATGATAAATAATTGCATCTGTGTATGTTCTACTTCAATGCATTTTGTTTCCGCATTTCAGCATTTTTATGAATTCACATGTTCATCGGGCTAGTAGCCCGGATGGTTGAGGCCATGGTAGCGTCCTCTTCACCGGTCGAAGGGTCGGGGACGCTACATTCGACCTTTCATTACCCCTTTGAAAATCTATATAAGGAACTCTTTGGTACATTGAAGGCATATGAGAGAATTGAGAGTAAAGAAACTATAGTCCATTGTTGCCAGAACTTGTGCTTGAGTCTGCATCCCTTTGTCCCTTGGAGCACTCTTGTGTTCTTCCCAAGATTTTATTTTTCTTGTGAGCTTGCTATCGAGAGATGGAGGATTGAGGTGGTGGAGGCCTAAGTGGGGGATTCAGTTTATCCAATTCGCAGACATGCCGATAGAGGTTGTATCCATTGTAATCTCTGATTTTATATTAATAGAATTATATTTTCCTGTCCAATAATGTGTGTTTGAATGAATATTTTATCTATGGACTATTTCAAATGCTTATACATCGTTGATTGTATATGCTAGAATAGATCCAACACCAATATATATAGTATGCTTGTCTTGTTTACTTGTTGTTGAGGAAGTGATTTATCAATTCAAGATGAAGTTGGAAATCTCAACGGGGATCTACTTCAACTATTTGGAATAAGGTACAAGGTCTGATCCTTTAGTGTTAGATATTTAATTTCTATTGCATATTGGGAAGGATTGATTTCTAGAGTCAAGTTATCTCTTGTGGTACCCCAAGCCATAGGAATTTCTCTCTGTAATAGACCTTACATATGACCATGGAAGGAACCAATCCTCTCACCATGTCAGAATGGCTCATGGACTCATCACTTCCCCTTGGAGGGAACCTTGATCTAGAGAACACCAAGCTTCTCCCTGAAGTACTCAAAATTTGCTCTGGCCAATGGCTTCGTCAACACATCAGTTATATGTTCATCTGTCACAACATACTGGAGCTTCACTGCTCCTCTCTAAACCACATCCCTCATATAGTGATACTTGATCTCGATATGCTTTGACTTGTCACGGAACATGAGGTTCTCCGACAACTTCAGACAACTCTGGTTGTCATAATATATACAAGTAGCATCTAACTGGAGATCAAATAAAGTAGACAGTAGCTTCCTCAGCCATACTTCCTCACAACTAGCTGAACAAGCTGTGACATACTCTACTTCAACTGTACTCAATGCCACACAGGATTGCTTCTTGCTAAACCAAGAGATCACACATTATCCCATATTGAAGAAACACCCTGAAGTGCTCTTCATATTGATGGCACTACCTGCCCAATTTGAATCAAAATAACCTTCCAGGTTAATCTTTTGATTCACCTCATACTTGAGCCCATAATCAACTGTACCCTTCAGGTACCTCAAAATATGCTTTGGAGCAATCAAGTGAACATGTCTCGGATCTGTCAGGAATTGGATCAAGGTGTTCATAACAAAGCAAATATCTGGTTTCGTATTCATTAGGTACATCAAGGACCCAATCATCTGACGCTACATCATGGCATCAACTGACTCTGATGAAGCAACACTCAATAGCTTCAGGTTCAATGCCATGGGCGTGGTCATGGCCTTGCAGTCGATCATCCTGAACCTCTTCAGGATCTCTACTACATATGTCCCTTTTCCTAGGGAGATTCTACCACACCTCCATGCCTAGAAAGTAGTGCATAGTATCCAAGTCCTTCATCTTGAGCTTGGCAGCAAGTCTCCTTCTTGCAACTTCTGTCAGGAACAAGTCATTGACATATAACAGGAGCATCATTGGTGTTCTACCTTCAACCTTGAGGAAAAGGTTGGAATCCTTTTTACTCTTAGTAAATCCTAGAGCCATTAGTAATCTGTGTATCTTGTCGTGTCATGTCGAACCTCAGTATCTTCTGTAGTCACTCCCTCTGAAGTGAATCATCATACTCCCTTTGTCTTTCCTCGCATGAATGAATCCCATGATCCTGGGAGGTCATTCAAGGTGGCTATCACAACTTCTACATTCTCCACTTCTTCTTTTACTGCTTCAAGTTGTTCTTTGATTTGAGAGACCCTTGTAAAGTATGACTATATGGTCTCTGCATTCTGGATCTTCACATTCTTCAACTAGTTTCTTAAGTTCATTTCCGATTTATGTTCTTCCCTTCAAATATCTTGGTCAAGGAAATAAACATATCTTTCAGTGTATTTAGGGAAGATACTTGTGGTATAAGGAAATACGTGATTGAATCAACAATGATCATCTTGGCCCTAACCAAGTTCTTCTTCTGAAAGGATTTTAGCCGCATCTCCCTCTGGAACTAGAACCTCTCCACTCATGTGGGTTTCCAATTCATTTTCTTCAGAGAAATCATATACTTCCATGCTTGGAATTTGTCAACTTCACCAAGCTTATCATCAAGCTAATGTGATAGATAATTTTTGAAATGAGAACCTCAAATGAAAATAGCAAAGGATTATATCTTACTGATTTGAGGTGTCCATCTTGGTTCCGGAGCTGGCTGATCTAGGGTTTGTCAGAGAAACCCTAAATTTCAAAACTTGGAATCTTTCAGATCTGATTGGATAGAAATATAGACCTCTTCAAGGTGAGCTGTCCAATGTACTCCTTTCCTGAAAACAGTGGACGGAAGCTTCCGGCATATGAATCCCTAGTTTTCCAATTTCTTCTGCAGAAATGCCTGATATTGTTTCTGCAATATCTATGAAATTATCGCTCCTCTATGTCTAAAAATTTGTACTAAGGTAGCATATTATTTATTTGTTCCAAAACCATAGGTTTCATCAGAATTGGTTTCACCAATTGGGACTTATGATTGTTTTCCCAAGGTGACCTGTTTCAGGACTGTTCAGCATAGCGAAGTTGTACAGACTTCCACATGTCACTATTTCATCTTCAGGGTCTGAAACTTCTACCAAAGAAATCATATTCCATGCAATTTCTATAATAGCTTTATAAATTTCATTTGGACCTTTGTATCCCAAGATATATCAATTCTCCCCAAGTTTCCTATTTAGGGATGAATCCTCGAAGAGGCTAGAACCCTAACTTGGAGGGATCATATCTCCGAGAATATAGAGAATCTAAGGCTAAAATTTGGATACAGTGTAAATATGGATTTTAACTCAAATCCCATGTCATCATGTGTTAGCTAATGAAATTTCTTTAAATTTTAAATACCATATAGGTCTTAAACACTTTTTTAATATAAATTTGGGGATAGGTATCATAAAAAAAACTACATTTTTTGTTTGTATTTTCGACATATCTCTGCTTGTTTTTACTCAAATTTTGATCAAGAGAGATAATTGGATGTAGAATTAAATTTCACATCCAACGAGTACCCACTCGGCATACTTTTGATGGACCCCGCTACCCCAAAAACAAGAAATACCTGAAAAAATGTGATGATGACATCATCATGACATTTTTTCAGGTATTTCTTGTTTTTGGGGTAGCAGGGTCCATAAAAAGTATGCCGAGTGGGTACTCGTTAGATGAAAAATTTAATTCAACATCCAACAAGCTCTCCTGATCGAAATTTGAGTAAAAACACGGGGAGATATGTCGAAAACAGAAACAAAAAAGTAGTTTTTTTTCTTTTCTTGCTCCAAAATTAATAAATATTATTTTATTAATTTTTTTAGGAGGCCCATTTTGAGTTGAAATTTCCTCTAATGTGTGAAATTTTCAGCTCCTAATCCTTCTCTAATCCTTAGATATAGAAAATGTACCAAAACTTATCAATTTTCGTATTTAAGGTTTTTCCAGCACGGGGTCAAACTAGGGTTTGAATTTCTCGGAGTTATACCGAACCAAAAATATGGACCCAGGAATCTAAAATTTGATTTTGATGAGGACATAAATCCTATTCCCAGCTCACTAAAAAATTCCTCTTCTGTAAGAATCCCTAATTTCCCGCACCAAAAACTGAAAATGCTCGGAATCGGATTTTGCTTCGATAGAAATATGCGCCCTTCAATGAAGATTCATTCTAGCATACTTTTGCTGATGGATTGTTGAGAGAGACCCAGAAAGTAAGAATCCATAGAATCTACAGTTCCACAATTTCTTCTTCTCAGGTTAGCTCTGATACCGTGTTAGATTTTTATCATTTAAGCTAACATTATGATCTTAGAATCTTTAACTGAGAGAATAATATGCACAGCAATAACCACAAGAGACAAGAGACACAAATAATTTTCCTCAGGGAAAGCATAAAGGATAAAACCCTGCAACTTCCTCAGAGATAAAATGAGCACCAATAGCAGCAGTAAAACTTGAAAACAGAAACAATGATCTCCACATCCTGTTCTCTCTCTCTCACTTGAGAGAGCTTATCCTCTCTCACTCATGCACCCTAGTGAGTGAGTGTGTGTAATAAATACAGAGGATCACTCACTATTTATATTCTTTGTTCACTTAATGTCCACTCCAACATGTTGGACTCACTTAGCAATTAATTACTAGAGCTGACATCTCTAAGAGAGTCTAATAACCCTAGTGCCCTACAACTTGTGGGGACTTTACCCCGACTTACAATAAGTCACCCAAGGTCGAATTCTCTAGGATATTCTAATAATCTTAGGGTCCCACAACTGCGGGGACTTTAACCCTTGATCAACAGGAGGGTTACCCACAATGACTAGACATGACTTGTTCACATTATAGAAACTCTCGATCGAAAAATCTAGGCATGAATGAATCAATTATAAAATATTAGTTGATATTTTAAACCCATATAAAATCCATGTAACATCATGCATGTGTCCTATCTCATCTAGGTTTGTTACTAAAACCCTTGACCAAGAAGAAGAGTTTGACGGATGCACACCAAATCACCAGGAACTAACAATGTAATAAGTACTGCCATGGCCCCCCAAATACGAGGTAGGCATAGAAACCCTTGTCAATCAAATGGTTTTTAACCATAGAATGATGTTTTTTAATTCAATTAAAAAATTGTAAAACAAAATTTGGAAGGTTCTTCCTATTTTTAGTTTAGATTCATTTTAAAATTTTATTTTATTTTCAACATTTTGAATCACATTTTTTTCAATTTCATGTATGAAAAATTGAAAAAAATACTTAGAACTAGTTTATCATATGTTGGAAACAAAACCAAAAATAAAAACTTGTGAGAATCAAAACATCGAATGTGTATTGGCAAGTAGAAATGTTGCTGAAATTTGTTCAATCCTTCGATAATTCACAAAGGATTATAAAAAAAAAACTACAACTTGTAGGAAAATCAAGAGAAAATGTGGCCTTCAATGTATATAATTTTTTTTATTAAATTTAATTAATATAATATTATATTTTTTATATTATGTTAAGTTATTATATAAGTATATTATAATTTATAAAATATTTATTGTATTAATTAATTTAATTTATATTGAGTGAAAGAGAGGGATACTAACAGAGGAGGGACAAAGGGAGGGGGAGTTGGGGTGTTATGTGTGCACATACTCTAGGGTGAGAAGATGTGAAAAACATTAGGGAGGGAGAGTGATCAACATGAAGGTATGGAGGGTGGAGAGAGAGGGGGATAAAGAAGGCATGGAGAGAGAGAGAGAGAGAGAGAGAGAGAGAGAGAGAGAGAGAGAGAGACTAAGGAGGGTCAAAGGGATAGGGAGAGGAACAAATAGCAATATTTAAGGGGGAAAGGTTTGAGAAAGAGGGAAGACAGGAAGGGATGATATGATGACATGTATTATTTAACTTGATTTATTCATGTATATCATTCTCTTCATATAGGTTCTTCCATTCACTAGCGATGATATTGTAGACCATCCAATGTCAACAAACCATCTACATCTCACGTGGAGTCCCATATGTAAAATTAAAACATAGTGTTTTGTTTTTACTTCACTTATATGTACATGTAGTTATTGATGATTGTTTCTTTCTACTTACATAGGAACCCCAACCATTCCATCCATTGTTTGGGTATTGGGTAGCATCGTGTCCAGTGTCTCACTTGAAGGCTAACATATACCAAGCACCTTTAAACATTTCGAGGAGGTTCGACATGACACATGTAGTGTTAATTCATATTTATTTCTTTTTCAACTATTAGTGTCTTTATTTTGTATTCATATTGGTATATTTTGATTGTTATACATGTATTTTCATGTATATATTTTATTTGTTTGTCAATTACTTCTCGACCTCCCTAGGAGGAGGATATCACAAGGATTCCCATGAGGAGATCCAAGAAAAACAAGATGAGATATATTCATAGATACTAACCATGAACCCTTATTGTTCATCCAAATCATCTATTAACATGATGATTGATGCATTAGATAGTTTGTTGGATATCCACAAGAAGGAGAGGCCACTCAGTGACATCTGGAAGATTAGTTAGTAAAGGAGGAGGGATTAGGTATTAGGTCCTAACAAATGGGAGGACATTAAATATGTGACAAAGGAAGTGAATGTCAAGATAATTTTTTTTGATATCCCTCCTAGCAATGCACTTGGAAAACTTCTTAGACTTTGGAGGTTTAGACTTGAGGTTGTTGTGCCTCACATATGTGATAGGTTTAATGGATCCTAGGGCCAATTAATCCACCATGACCAAGACTCACTTTAATTTTCCAAACATATATACTATTATTTTGTCTCATATATGCATCCTAACTACATGAGTATGCCATCATATTTCTATGGCGTTGGACAAGGATAAATTTGTAATTTCCCATGGGATTGTAGATATCCTCCTACCATGCCACCCCCTCCTCAATTGATTCCATCCATTATTGGGAGTGTTTTTCAATATATAGATGTCACGAAGCCATTGTAGTTCATAGTGGATACATGATATATGTTGGCAGGATCTAGGTGTATTGCATTGGGTAGTGTCTTAGTTTCCATATATGAGGAGAGGTTCAGACAACCTCTTGATCCATAGTTCATGAGTTATAAGGGATCGATAAGTAAATCGTGTTGAGTATTAACCATGAGGAGTTTCTCTTGTATTCTATCAGTGGCCAATACTTCTACTATTAACTATATGAGATATTTTGACCACCATCGAGAGTGTGGGTATATTTATATATTTCAGTTTTCTCACTATACACATTGTAATTTTCATCTTTCATATAGACATGCATCTAGAATAATACTAATTTGATTTTTTTTGCTTCATTTAGAGGACCAATTTTATGGATGTACTCTATGTCACTTCTACAATAGTGGACCATCCTTATGTTTCCCTCGATGATGACTATGTGGTACATACACTAGTTCCTTCATCCTAACTTTGTAAATTACATAGATGTGCATAATTGAAATAATTTTATTATAACTTTTGTTTTGTCCCTTGGTCAAATTTTACAAGAAAACTATAAAGGGAATGCAGA
>LPNX010359310.1:0-13953 GCA_001517045.1 Pseudotsuga menziesii | reverse complement strand
TAAGTTGATCCACCCATTTAAAAGTTTAAATTTATGTCATCTTGTAAATTGCAAGTATTAAAATCTAACTAACTTAAATATAGTTTGAAATTTTAATTTTTGTAGTTTTCACCTATGGAAGATATTTTATTTACATGTCACTATAGTTCCTACACTGTAGGTCTAGTGCATATGAAACTAATTGTGGGAATGACCACACAACCCATAATTGGTATTATGGTAAGAGTGCTGATGGTAACTTTTCTTCATCTCAATCCATCCAATCGAAAGAATGAAAGGAAAAATGGAAAGGTAGTCATACAACTACAATGAGGAAAGGTGATTAGAGACCTACATGCTCATGTTGTCAAAAGCAAGGGAAAAAAGAAGCAAAGGGTTGGGTACTATATCCATAATTGAAACTGAAATGGTTTAAGGATAAGAAAGTGAAGCAAAAGGCCATGGTTATCATTGAGAACCTTGGATCCGATTCTAAGGATGAAACAATGATAACAATCATAGTTGTGAAAGGTAAAGCTATTTTTGGTAATGATTATAACATTGGTTATTCAGGTGATTCTACTTCAAAAGATCATGCCAGTTATAAGGATAGAAAAATGAATGCATTGTTTCATATAATGTTAATTACAAAGAAAACTAACGTCGACACACTCGTAGATAGTGGATCCCAAGTTAATCTAATTTCAGAAGTAGTTAAGAAATTGATATTAACAATGAAACCCCACAAGAAACCTTATCGATTAGGATGGGTATGCAAAGATAAGATATTACAAGTAACAAAGCAACGTGATCTAATGTTTGCAATAACATCCAAGTTTGTAGATGAACTTAAATTTTATGTTGTCCCATTAGGTATTTGTGGAATCATGTTGTGTAGTTTGTACCTATATGATCAAAAGTCAATTTTCTATAGAAAACATCATCAATATCATTTGTTTAAGCAAGGAATTGTCTATATATTACCCTCGCATTCATTTAAAAATGACAGATCATTGGGGACTACACAAAAATTGAAAAGGGTCATTAATGAAAGTCAAAATTTGACTCGTATGTCTATACAGTTTAAGGAAGAAAATAATCCTAAGCATAAAAAAGAAGTGTCGTTGCACCACAATTCACCTATTATGATTTATCATGTTCCTATGATAAAACATAAGCATGATATGGTTGAAAAGGGGATTAGTGTACTTAAAAATGTCAGTGCAGAGTTGATTTTTATTATGATGAGTTGAATGTATATAGGTTCTAAGAAAAATGAACAAATGATATGGGATAGGTGAGACAAATATGTCCTCACTTGAATTCTGAAAGATTTAGGATTTTGGTTGTCCAAAAGATTCTCATCGGGAACATTTGATCCAAGAAGATCTCTGAGATTGATCAAAATTGAAGTATTTAAATTATGAACTAAATCTTGCAAATATGTAGAGCTCCATTAGATATTTTTTATGATATTCATACCATGCAAATAAAACTCTAGACATGCAAGTTATTGAGTTCTAAAATTTCAACAAAACATGTAAAGTTGGGGAAAAAAGGGTGCCATGTGGAACCATTGCAAGGGTGACACATGAAATATACATACATGAAACAACTGCAAGGGTGACATGTGGCATGTACATAACTGACATGAGATACCAATGATGAGGTGGTTTTCAAGTTGGTAGTCTAGGTGGAAGTATGGCAACCAGTTGTCATCGCATGTGGAAGTCTAAGTGGAAGGCACAAAGCTTATGCAAGCCAATAGGAAAGCGACATGTGATAGTTATTTATGGTCACATAAGGGTTTTATTTACCAAAAATATTTGGGTCTAGGAGGATCGAACCCCTGACCTCTCCTTTGCTAAATCCCCACAATATCCTCCTAGACACAGCCTCTGCCTATTGTTTCTTAACCATATTGTTCTCCAGTACTAATTAAATTTGATTGTATTATTATTTTGAAAAAATGGTGTGAGCCTTTAATGACTTCTCTATTGCATTAGTCAGCATTTCTGATTTAATTTGATGTTGGTTGTATTGACTTCTGTGATTTGGGTGACGATAAGGCATTGGAGATGTTTTTGGAACCCATGTAGAAACTTTAGTCATTTGTGATTCTTGCAATTTACTAATTGATAATAAATCTAAGGATTTTTTTAACTTCTCAATTTTTAATTTTTTATTTGTTTAGTCAACCCTTGATTCAAAATTTTAAGTGAGAATTTTCTTCATCTTTTTTAATAGTTCTTTATTGAAATCATTTTGGAGATCCACTTCCTTTTGGTGGAATTCCTCTTGGATTTCCTCTTGTGATATGTTTTCCCTTTTTAATTTATTCTGTGCGATCAAGTCTTGACTATGATTCTTCAAACGATCAATTTCTTCATCCTTACTAGCGACAATTTTTTCAACTTCTTTCTACATCTTTTGTTCTAACTTTTGATTACCCTATGAAACCATCTCTGATATATCCTAGATATCTTCAGATGTTGGAGTTTCTATTTTTGACTTCATTGTAATATCTTGAAATGTGATTCTCTTTCGCCTATAGGAAAATGTCAAAAACTTATTTTCGGCATTTAAGATGAAAGTCCCCAATGTTTTTATCTAGGGTAAGCCCAAAATTATGTCACCGTCAAAGCTCCATAAGGAACTAACAATGAATTTCTACGTGACCATATAATATCCAACACTAAGTTGTAATCCACTTAATTCCATTCGTTTTTTGTCCAAAAATTCTAGCTCTTCCCTTATATTTGACTCAACAATCACTAAATGGTTAGCAAATTCAGTACTAATATATTATTTCTTTTAGCAGGTGCAATAGAAATGGTGATATCCTTCCCTACAAGTGTCCCTTTAATTCTAAATAATATTGCAACTTTTTTTTGTAAGGTGATAGGAAAGTTTTGCTTCTTTTCAATATTAAAATTCATATTCGTGAGTTTTCTTTGAAATTTAATCAATATCTCCTTATTCTTTTTCCAACAGTTCGTAAAAATGTCAGTAGATTGGGTGGTTGGGAGGAATGAGTGTTACCTTCCCCACCTAAGTTCAAATCTCACTTTCTTTTTAGTAGCAATTATTATGCACCCTTTTTATCTTTTTTTTCCCTTAAGTTTTGTAAAATGTGAGTAGATTGGGTGGTTGGGAGAAATCAGTGTTACATTCCCCACTGAAGTTCAAATCTCACTTTCTCTTTACTAGTAATTATTATGCACTTTTATATTTAAATTCAAACCCACTTTAAGAAACCAGGTGTTGTTTCACTTTTACCCTCTCTCTTTTTTTTCCTTTTCCTTTTATCTTTTCTTTTTTTATTTTTCTTTTTTTTCTTTCCTATTTTTTCTCTTTTTTTTTTGTTTTTCTTTTTCTTTTGGACAATGTCCAATATTTTAGGGAAACCCTAAAATAAGTCTAAAATCCAAAAGGCTACAAGCAAAAAATAAGACAAGGTCTGAGAATTAAGGCCAAAGGCCCAGATCGGCCAAACAAGGCTTTGATACCACTTGAAGCGAACAATTATTTCTCTCACACAATAATCACTAAAATATTTGGAATATCAGATAAGCCATAGGGAAAATGTATATTAATGGTTGTATAGATAAAAAAATAATATATAAGATGATTACAATGGTTGATGGTCTGCCTATTAAATGAGGCTTGAGAATTGTGACTTGAAGGGTCATGTCCTTTCAATATTATAGTTAATTATGTTTATTATTAGTTATTTATTTATTATTTTATGTTTGTTACAATATCAGCCCCATTCACTAGTAAGAAATTCATGGATAAATAAAAGCTTATGCATGCAAATCATTATTAATAAACACAGCGGAATTACACACTATCAACACGCCATTTCATCATGCATCCCTCATATAAACAAAACTAAATAAACATAATAACACATACGCAGAAGGGAGTACATTAGCCTATTTACTTCCAGGAAGAATAACGATACAACAATACAATAATAAATCACATTCTCATCCTATGCAGAGACTTCATGTCAACTAGCTTAAGATAATCATATCATTCAATTAACATGAGTAATTAAACATGCAGAAGAGAACAGAAAATGACCACAATTTAAACCACAGAGAATACTTATCTTTAATATGAAACTATCCAACAACCGACTATGTGAGAGCAATGTTCCACCCAACCATAGATATTTGTTCAACCTATATTCTTGTTGTACCGGGAAATTCCACATTGTCCATCAGCCTTTTTGGAAATTTCTCATTGATCATTTGCCTTTTGAGAAACCTGACCTGAGATACCTTGGATGTCTTTTTTCCCATATCTTAAAGTGTCGATGCCTTTTATTTTTTTTCATAGAGCACCAACGGTGCCTCTTACAATGGAGTAAAGAGTTTTGTTTCCCTTTTACCTTGATAAAACCCTAGGTCGATGCACCTGTCCTTTTTACCAAGAGTGCCGATGGTCAAAAATTAGAAAAAATAATGAAAATTATGAAAGCTTCCATGCAGAAACCCCCTTGGAGTCAGTTCGTACATGCTTGGGATAGGTGGCATTCACTTCACTCACCTATAGGGATCACATTCTATCCATTCCCGTAAGTCAATCTCATGGTTTTGGGTCTATAAATGAATCCTTCATGATGTGAGTGAGGGAGGCCAAGAAAAGTACCCTTATGTTGTTGGTTTGAAGTTTGGATTAGAGGCAAAGTAGAGCTATCTTGTGTGTGGAGAGATATTCATAGTCATAGAGGATTGTAGATGTTCTTTTAGATATCGAATCCATCGACATCAAGGATTTTTTGTTGTACTTTTATCTCTTTCATAATTAATAAAAATACATTCCCCTTTCCTATATTTGATGTATTGATTTCAATTAGATATTATCAGACTCCTTGATCACTGATATAAATAATCAATTTATAATGATGCTCTTATATTGTTTGTTTGTCTTTTGATATGTTTTGTGGGTATTGAACCATTGCAAAGATATTTTGGAGAAAACACAAAGAGATATAGGGTTCAAGTATATTGTGTTTCATGTTATTTAATTTGATTATTTAAGGGAAGGATTTGTTGATGTGTCTTTTTGTTCTGTTCTTGTGACTTACAATACATAGGAACAAACAGTGTCCACACTGATTGAGAATTCTTGATAACAATTATTTTAGCTGAGAGATCACCCCCAAGTTGGGATGTGTATCCACTAAGGAGGAACTAAATAGGCTCACTCACAACCATGGTTTCACTCAACTGGTCATGCTAAGCCAACACACAGTTGGGTTTATCAAACATGCAATAACAAAGTAGGAGGATGCTAAGCCAGAGAGCTCAATAATAGAGCTACAGACATCTCAAACTAAATTCAAGCAATCCAATCCTCTGTTCCAACATTCACACTTCTTCTATCAAAATAACTCCATCCCGTCACTGGATTTATGGTCTCTAAAAATTGGGTTTTCCAATGGATTTCTGGGTATATAATACTCTCAAATTCTCCCCAATGTTCATATCTATCCATCCCACATTGGATTTCATTGTCAAATACCAATTTTGGGCATTTTTGGCTCTTCAAAACAGGGTTTCTTGCAAAATTGCGATTTTGGGTTTTCTTCTCACTACTGGGCATGTGTAATGGATGCAATTGAAATTTCTATATTCCACAATGGAATGGGAATGACAAAATGATCCCATACCTGGCTGAAAACCTATGGTTCAATCCCACACCCTCTCACCACTCCCTAGTGGATACACATGGCCCATTCTCATTAGTTGATTCCATACCCAATTTTGGTATTTTATTGCATGATGTTTATTTACAACAATGTTCCATGGATTCATAGCACATGGGTAGCATAGTATCTAATGCTTTCCTTTTAACTAAAAAAATATGGGCATCCACTAGCGGGGCCTTGGCCTTGAGTTCCACACTAGAAAAACATACATCACATGTATACAATATTTATATTAAAAGATAATATATCCTAAGGGTCAAAATGGGGTATTACATCCATATTCCATGCACATTTAACACGTGAAATCAACTTCAATCATTTATCTATATCAAACCTTGATCTCAGTCGTTGAAAGACGTAGCCCTTTAACCAATTTCATAGATTTGTAAAGTTCATTTCCTCATGCTTGTTGAATCAACATAATTTTTCTCCATCATAGATATAATTCTCTGTATATCTCTGTCGTTGAAATATGCATCCCTTTAACAAATTCCGCAGATCTAAGAGATTTATTTCATTCATGCAAGTTAAAAAAATGGAATTCTTTAGTACCGTTGATCTGTATCTACCATTAATCTCATCCCTTGAAAACCGCAACCTTTACCTGATCTTGCAATCTCCCATCCTAACTTCGTGAACCCTAGTACCTGAAATACATAAAGAGAACATCATGAGAGATATATATGATCTATAAAGAACAATAATTTGTTAGTGGTGAATGTAACTAATCACCATACTTTCAGTTATAAGTTTAATGATATGTGTTATTTACTCAAATAGAACAAAAACACAATGATTAGCGCCACGTTAAGAAAGTAAATATTTAGTTTAAGTTTTGGGGAAAATATTTCTCATTTTCCCAAATGGTTCAAAGTAAAAAAAAATAGAGGTCAGACAGCTTAGATAATTTCAAAGATGAATCATGTTTGATTTGAACCATTAGATCACATAGCCTTGACATCTCCTTTCAGCTTCCACCCTTCCGGAGAGTGGAAATCGGGTTCACCAATTTTATCAAGTTAAAATTCTACTTTTCTACCTCCACATTTTCACTTCCTCTTTTTCACTTTATAATTTTCTTGGACATTGGATATATGCATACTCATACCTATATGTCAATCTGTGGATTGCGGAAGGTGGAAATAGGACTTTAATTTTTTCATGGCCAAAATTCTAATTTTTTGCCTCCATTTTTCCGCTTCCGCCCTTTTGAAAAATTATGATTTGTTGATCTATGCAGGGAGACTCTAAACCATTGATCTATGCAGGAATCACAAAATGGAAATTTAAACTTTTACAAAATTAAAATTTAACATTTTGCCTCCTCCTTTCCACTTCCACCCTTCCAGAAAGTAGAATTCGGAAATCAGGCTTGCCAATGTGTTTGAAATTTCAACTCAATCCCTCCCCTTTCGCATTTTCGCTTTCACACTTTAGATTCTTTCTGAGCCGTTAATCTTTACGAGATATTTCTAAATCGTCGATCTATGCAGAAATTGAAACTCGATATTCCAACCTTTACTTAACCAAAACATGCATCTTCCACTTCCTCTTTTCCACTTCTGCCCTTTTCTATTCCACCTTTCTGAGCCATTGATTTGCACGAAATATTTCTAGGTTGTTGGCTCTATTCCAAAGTTGAAAGTTGGGTTTATAACCTTCTCTAACTCCTCACTTCCACTTCCACCATTTCTTGGCCATTAGATCTTAATCAAGGTGATTCTCATCCATTGATCTTAAAGCAAAGCATATTTTCTTATAAGGCTTGTTTCTTGATCGCTCCTAAGTACTTTTTTACAAGAATCAAACTTCAAACTTAGGGAAAATCCTTCTACTCAAGATTCTAGGAAAGACTAAGTATGCATATAGGGATTGAATTAGTTGGGAAACAAGAGTAGGTGTTCTTTTAAAACAAAAAATGGAAGGAGGGGCCCTAAAATGTAAACATTTTGGGAAGCAATTGTAGAAGAAACAATTGGCGACTAGCTGATGAACACATATTATTAGAAAAACATTCTTTGAGAAAAAATATTTCCATATGGTACTGCATTGTGAATGTTCAATGATTCCTTACAAGAATTTACTGAGACTTGTTTAAACTAGATTTATCCAGGGATGCAACTTTTCAAGCATCACATTTTATACCATTTCTTTGGTAGTAGTGTAAAGAAGAGCTCAATGTATTCATAACTCTACTGGGGTCGAAGTATGAAGTTCATTTTACCCCCTGTCTTTAAGTTTCCATCAAATAAGATCCGTAGGATTGTAACATAGTAATATAGATGTATTCATTTGTTCCTCATTGCCATGCTATAAGTATTCTTTTAATTCTTTATTTATGACAGAAAAAGTATTCTAAGTCTTCATTTTTCTTTGATAATTCGATACAGGTTCTTCCATCCACAATGTCCTTTTGTGTGTGTGACAACTTTATTTTCTTATCAAGCTCACAGACAGAGGAGAAACGTGTCGATCTTTGTTGTTTTGACAGCCCTTTTGTTCTGATGATTTATTTCTTCAGCATCATTTCTTTAATAGAAGACTGAATATTTCAAAAAACTGACTTTTCAATCTGAGCCTTTTGTCCTTTTTTTTATTTGTAGCAATGGGATCATTTTGAATACCATACATCCGTCATACCTACTTCCTTTCCATGGGTCCATCATGATATGCTTCCTGAGACAAGTATTTATGTGCAAATGGATGAAAACCCAAGATAGTACTCCATAACTCATGAGTCTTGGTTATTTCATAGGGGTTATAATGATTCAAATGTGAACTTGAAGACTAGCTTCCATTTCCATCATCTCTCAACAATTAAAGAATCTCATTATGATCAAACTTTATCATCTCCTCTTTCCCATAAGCAATTCCTAATATCCAAATATTTTGAGTTTAACCAGACTCCTATACTTCCACACACAAAAATATTGAGCTAGTTTATTAGAAGAAAAAAAACTAAGACTATGAAATAAGGTGAAACAAACATGAAAATAACCAACTCAGAAAAAATCAATAACAGTAAGTTTATTTAAGTACAAGGGTTTCCAGATTCTAGGTAAAGTACTACTTGAGAGAAAATCCAAGCTTCCTCATCTCCTTTTGGATCAAATTCTCCAGTTTAGGGTGTGTTGCTCTGAGTTGTTGCTGAAAAGGATTTTGTCCAAATTTACCAAAAACTTTCATAGCACTTTTTAGACCTGGGGATTCATACTTAGTGGTGTCATCGGTGCATTCCACATCAAAATATAGAATCCACCACATATCTTCTAAATCTACTATATTACAATTAATACAATCATCCCATGTTAGTTGAAGGATATAGAACTGTGTGTCTGATTCACAACTGGTTTGTTTATCTTGATGACTTTATAATTCAAGGTCCAAAAAGTGATTTCCCAAAACTGAATACAACAAGTTCACAGGTTCATTTTTCACTTCTAACCGAGTTACATTAGATGTCATGTGTGGTTCCTTGAGTATTTTAATTTGGTTTTGAGTATTATTGTATGGTATCCATAGGTGAGACCAATCAATTGAAAAATATCCATTAATTTTTGTTGACCAGTCCCTACTTAAAATTAATCCATATGATTCTGGTATATCCACTACCATAACATCTAAATCGACAAACTCTCGGATCTACAGATAATCAAATCAAAACATCTTTCATTTCCCCTATGACTTTAACACAAGATTTGTCTAGTTGAACTATCTGAGATGGGGATGGAGCAGGTTGGCCATTAATATTTTTACATATTGAAAGTGGAATGAAATTTGATGAAGACCCATAATCTACCAAACAATTATGCACATTATGATTAAAAATTTCAAACGATAGCAAAAGAGGTAAAGTCCGAGATCTAGATTTTCCTCCAATACTTGATTCATTTACTTCATCATCAAATTTAATAGCTTTTAGGACACTGCTGAGATGTGGATTAGAAGATTCTAGAATTTTCTTCCTTTGTTGAGGAAAATTACATAATTCAAATAAATAGATGTTTTCCTTTTTTTTCTAAATGTCTTATACAATATCATACCCCATTCTTTGTTCTTTAGTAGTCTCTATTCCATTTTCCTAAGTTTCCATAGGTTTATTAATTGTTGTCTTCATTGACTTGTCAACTAATGGGTTTGTCGCTTTCATATTTACTAGATTAGAATTAGGTGTTGTTTGAGTATTACTGAGAATTTTATTCATGTTTTCTTTAAACTTCTTTAGTTTATGCCCTAACAAACTTTCATCCACCACTCAATCGTTACTTCTGGTCATGACATTAACTGATGATAGTTAAATTTCCTTAGTAGAATTCATCTTCAGTAAGTCCAAAAGTAGGTACCCAATCCCATAATACCATAGTGGTTTCACTGTTTGTTTGTTCCGTCTCATTATCTTGGGTTTTTTCTTCTTCAGTATCTACCAGCAGGGTATCTAACCATTGGTTCCTAACCTGAATCCTTGAATTAATCCACTGTGGAAAACTTTTTTCATACTGATGTTCTTCAAGAAAAGTATAGAAGTGATCCATGCCTACTTCATTAAAACTCAAAACACTAGAATTATGAACAGGTGGTTGGGGTTGTTTACTCTCTTCCCTTTTCTTGTAATAAGGGTTGAATGGATTTATATATGGACTAACGCCCTTATCATTTTCTAAGTCCACTGGCTTGTTGGACAATTTATGCGCCATATTCACTACATTATCTAGCTCATTAGAGTGTTCTTGTTTGGCATTAGTTAACAACAAAGGCATTTTTCTTTTGGTATGTTTCAACTCAGGTTCTAGAGTATTCCTTTAGATACTATTTATATATTCCTCTACTTTCTTGGCTTCCTCATACTTTCTACAAACGTTACTTTACCAGACATTTTTACAAATATTTCTATTGGTAGATAAAGTGTTGTAGTATAATATTCTACTAGAGACTCTTCAGCTTGTATTGTCACAACACTAAAGATATTAAATAAAGTGGTGAATCTATGATTAAAGTCTTAGAACTTTTCCTTATCTCCCATCCTCATAGATAGTAATTCTTTCTTGAGAGTGGCTACAATTTTCTAGTTTCCAAATTTACCTAAGAATGCATTTGCAAAACCATCCCAATTTAATATTGAATCAGCTTGCAAACAAAAATACCATGATAATGCTTTAGGTTTTAAGGTATATTGAACAAGTCTACAAACAACATCTTCAAGTTCAACATTTAAAAGATTCAAATCTAGATAAAAACCCTATAGGTGATCTTCAGCAGAAACACCCTTTCCAGGATCAAATCTTGCTAAAAGCTTTTCTGGGTGTTTAGGTAAGCCATGCAATGGAGAAGCTAGGTTGAGTGGCATTATTTATCTCCACACAGGTCGATTTAAATCAGCCATGATTCGAGGTGGAAACTGTCGAATATTGAAATTGCAGGGGTTTCTGGATCTAATTGATCCAGAGGCTGAAAATATTCTTGGATGGGTAGGTTTACCAGTTCTTCCAAATTTTAGTAAAGAATCGAACCCTTAGTGTATGAGGGTAATTTCCTGGAATCTCTCCTTCTAGGTGAATCAAGAATAAATTTTAACCACCCAAGTTTCTTGACATAGGATCTTGTATGTCTCCTAAACATATATACTTCTTCAAATGGGAAAACATACAAACGTTTTGATTCTTCTTCCCCTGAACCTATGTGTTCTTTTTCTTTAAATTTGGGAATAAAATATTTAGGGAAAATATTTTCGGATGATGTCCTAGTGTAATCCTCTTTGAAAACCGGATTTTCTCTACCAGCCATGCATGGGTTGGTTGCCTCCTTCTATATCTAATTTTGTTGATTCCTGGAAAAATACAAAGTACCAAGCAATAGGGATTCTCCTCGGTGAATGATTGCAATTAGATAAGACACCATTTGGTGTGGGGAATCCATCTGTTTCACGGTTCTGGCTACCATATATTAAGTTTTTTAATCTTTTACTGGTTATGGCCTAGTCCACTGTTTATAAAATTTTTGTTTAAAGAATGATATGCAGGTGCATAAGCTAAATGTAGGTCTAATATAGATCTAAAACTAAAATATCATATCCTCGAATAGGGAGAAAATTTAGAGTTCAAAGTAATATGTTGTAAATGCTCATAAAGGTCTAACAGATAGCCGTACCAACACAATAATCACATTCACAACAGAAAGAATACTAGAGGTAGCTCTAATATAATTAAACCATTTATTAACCTGTTAACAAAGACATTTATACAGACAACAAACATTCATGACCAAGGAAATAGTTCTAGGAGGTTAGAACAATGTCACTGTATGATGTACAAAAGCAAGAAGAAATAGTTATAGAGTATGCATTCCACACTTTCCGTTTAAATCTATGCGGAGGACCATTAACGAATTCCATGGATTTCAAAAGTTCATTTCCCAGTTCTTGTTGAATCAACATAATTTTTCTTCATCATAGATCTAATTTCGAGTAGATATTAGACATTGAAAGATGCCTCCCTTTAACCAATTCCACAGATATGAGATATTTATTTCATTCGTGCCAGTTAAAACAACAGAATTATTAAGGACTATTGATCTAAATCTTCCATGAATATCAACCATTATAATTTTAATGATATGTGTCATTTATTCAAACAAAACAAAAACATGATGATTAGTGCCCTCCTAAGAAAGCAAATATTTATTTTAACTTTCAGGAAAAATATTTCTCATTTTCCCCAATGGTTCACAGTAAAAAAAATAGAGGTTGGACGGCTCAGATCAACTAAAATATGAATCGGGTTTGATTTGAACCATTATTTCATGCAACTTTGACGACTCCTTTCTGCTTCTACCCTTCCAGAAAGTGAAAATCGGGTTCACCAATCTTATCAAGTTAAAATTTTACTTGTCCACCTCCTCATTCCTACTTCCTCTTTTCTGCTTCCACGTTTTCTTGGATGTTGGATCTATGGAGACTCATCCATAGGCATTGATATGTAGATCACAGAATGAGGAAAATGTGAATCTAATTTTTTCACAACCAAAATTCTAACATTCTACCTTCGTTTTCCCACTTCCTCCCTTACGAAACCTTCAGATCCATTGATCTATGCGGGGTGATTCTAAACTGTCGATTTATGGAGAAATCAAAAAATAGAAGGTCAAACTTTTCTAAAATTAAACTTTAACCTTTTCTCCTCCACCTTTTCGCTTCCGCCCTTCCGGAAAGCAGAAATCGGAAAGAGGGTTTTCCAATGTGTTCTAAATTTAAACTCAATCCTTCTGCATCTGCATTTTTGCTTCCACACTACAAATCCTTTTTTAGTCGTTGATCTTTGTGGAAAATTTATAAAGCATCGGTCTATGCAAAAATTGGAACTCGGCATTCCAACCTTGACTTGAAAAAAACATGCATCTTTCACTTCTGCTTTTCTTCTTCTGCCTTTTCTTTTCAACCTTTCCAAGCCGTTGATTTGCGTGGAACCTTTTGGACCATTGGATATATGCGGAAGTCAAAAATAGGGTTTGTAACCTTTTCATAAGCGAAACTTGGCTTCTCCAACTACGCGCTTCTCTTCCCTCCATTTCTTGGTCACTAGATGTTGATCGGAGCGATTCTCAACCGTTGATCTTAAATCAAAGAAGATTTTCTTGTAAGGATTGTTTCTTGGTAGTGCCTAAGTACTTTTTTACTAGAATCATACTTCAGGATTACGGAATAACCTTATACTCGAGCTTCTAGGAAAGACTAAGTGTGCAGAGAAGGCTTAACTAAGTTGGGCAACAAAAGCAGGCATGTTTTAACAAAAAATGGAAGGAGGAGCCCTAACATGTAAAAATTTTGGGAAATAAGTTGCAGCAGCAACACTTGGCTGTAGAAATTCAGGCCTGCAGTAGATTAATTTCACCCACAACAATTAACAATTGATCATGCAAAATTATCAACAATGGAGACTGAATATGGAGCTGTAACACAAAATTATATTAACTGAGTGTACAATAGCCAACCCTGTAATATCATAGGCTGCTAAATATATAGAATACATGAGCAAATCGAATGCATAAGGAAGCATCCAAATCTAGCATAAAGCAGGCTTACCCAAAATAGGCAAATCCCCCATAGGTGTAAAAAGATGATCCCAAATCTATCAAGGACCCCATGAATTAGCAAGGGCGGATGGGAAAGCTAAAGAGTGGTCAAATGGAAGCTCATACATGCTTTTGCATGGAGGAAAGAGTGGAGGAGGAAGAGGCAACAAAGTTGATTCACCTCACCT
>LPNX010359296.1:785521-810983 GCA_001517045.1 Pseudotsuga menziesii | reverse complement strand
TCTCCACTCAGTTTTCTGGAGTTACTGTTTTATTTTTTATTTTTATGGTGACTTGGTATGCTTAAGCCAGTAGTCTTGTGGCATATTTTTGTATTATGCATGAAAAAATACAGAACTCAGAAGGACATGACTTTTAAAGCATACTTAACAAGATTCATGACAAACATATGCCATTTTAAGTATAATCCATTTGTCATAAAGAAATCAGAGAACCATAAGATAGAATGCGAGTAATCTGTAACTTGTGTCTGGTTAAGGTTCTGGTACATTTTTTTCAAGGCTCACCTGATACATAAACTCTCTTTCCTTCAAATGGTGAGCACATCATGCATTTGTACTAGTTATTTCTTTTCCTCTAGAATCTTCCTTTTGAAATGCTTATAAGTTTTAAATCTGTCACACTTACTGATAACATATTGTCCCACTGTATGCAAATTGATGGCCTCCCAACAATGTTGCACAGGAACCCATACCTACCCCTAGGGTATGTGACCTGTGTTTCCATATCCCTGAGGACTTGGGGACTCCCTTTGGAGAGGGATGTCCCCAGTGACGTGTTGGACCTCCACATCCCTTTGTTCTTTTCCTGCCAATACTGGGATTTCTGGGAGACTTCCCTGGATGCTTTACATTCAGCCATGTTTTATAGGTTCCTGTACTCTATATCTACGCCTTTTTTTAGGGTTTTAATATCCATGCAAACAATATTCCTTGGACCTTTTATTTAAGAATAGCTACTT
This sequence comes from Pseudotsuga menziesii, assembly GCA_001517045.1. Classification (NCBI taxonomy): domain Eukaryota; kingdom Viridiplantae; phylum Streptophyta; class Pinopsida; order Pinales; family Pinaceae; genus Pseudotsuga; species Pseudotsuga menziesii. The sequence goes on along the minus strand of LPNX010359296.1, from coordinate 810,243 downwards.
TTATTAAGTTGTATATGGTCCTATTTTCTAAAATCTCTGTTTATATATTTTTAATGATTTTTAATAATACAAAAAATATTTATAGCCTCTAGCAAGTCAGACTTTACTGACTTCTGCTCATGCATACTTGTGATTCAAGATCTGACTTATAAGTAATTTGTGATTCATGATCTGACTAATAAGTAATTTGACTCAAGATCTGACTTATAAGTAATTTGTGATTCATGATCTGACTAATAAGTAATTTGACTCAACAAGTCTGAGCTAATAAAAACAACAAAAATGGTCATTCAAATGAGCTAAGTTTCTCCCATTCAAGTTTGTGCTCTTGCACTCTGACCCTGTTGAGCTGTTTGCAGAGTGGAGTTTGGCAACTATGGATTTAAGTGTACCATCAATCTCTGAACTTGTGTTTTGTTTGTTTGCTGGGTTTCTACATAAGCCTTGAACAAGCTTACTACCTCAGAAATTACATATAGAGACTACATTAGGGTTGGTCTTTTTGTTGTCCATCATCATTCCAATTCTTTGACTTGACTGGATCAATTTGCACCTTGTTCCATATTATACACGGCATGTACATTGTATACCACAGGACCTTAATGAAATCTTGTAAATTGTGGAAGATTTACATGGTTCTTCATGAGTTCATCTGAGAAGGTCTATTGGTTCATTTTCAGTTAGTGTCCTGAAGACCACTATTATTCCATCTGGTTTTTTGATTTTCTAGTGTTGTTTTCTTACCAGGAATGAAATCTTGTAAATTGTGGAAGATTTACATGATTCTTCATGAGTTCATCTGACAAGGTCTATTTGTTCATTTTCAGTTAGTGTCCTGAAGACCACTATTATTCCATCTGATTTTTTTGATTTTCTAGTGTTGTTTTTTTACCAGGTATTGAATGGTAGGAGTTAGAACTAAAGGTCCATTTTCACCAGAATAGGTTGAACTTTTGACTTGAATAAGGGTCATTGGTTTGGAGTTTCAATTTTTTAAGGTTGTCTTCTTACCAACTGATTGGATGATAGGAACGAATGACCATATTTAAATTGAATAGGTTTTACTCAATGTTCCACGGAGTTTCCGGGGTGGGGGGGAGTGTGGCAGCGGGGAAACGCACAAGGGGGACGAGCTACCCCAAATTTAAGGGAAATTTTGGAGAAACGGGGGACGTCGAAGTCATAAAAAAGAATTTAAAATATAAAAATGATAAATCCCAACAGTAACTATTACCATGTAAAAAGTAAAACTAAACTAAATTCATCATTATGGGGTGTATATCTATTAGTTATTAGCATATCAAATTTCAGATTTTAAATGATACTGAACTATGTTACTATATCATGTAAAAACTAAATATCATAATTATCATTATAAAATGTATATCTAAATTCAAATTTCAAATTTGTAAAAGATAATGAAACAAATGTTGAAGTCTGAAATAGTCAAATAGATACTGAATAATGAACACAGAGAAGTTAGAACTTACAACAGTGACGATTACTCCATGCTTAGTTGCAATATGATTATGAAATGAAATCGTGGGAGGATAGACTCTTAGGTTCGTCTAGGATTTAATTTAATTTTTGTTTAATTATGTTTAAATTTATTGAACACTTTTTTAATATTTTAATTTGCATTTATTTTTATTGTGGAAGATGAAGATTTGGGCAAGGAAGTGGAGACGCCTAGAAGCCCCCCTAGGGGGGAACGCGTTTCCTTGAGTTTCCCCCAAAAGGGGGCCGTGGGAAAACGTTTCCCCAGGAGTTTCCTGTCTTGGAAGCGTGGGGGAGCGAGGGGGCACGTTTCCCACCCTAGGGGACGCATCCATGTGGAATATTGGTTTTACTTGTTGATCATGATTCCCTGTATAGCAGCAATCAAGTAAAAATTGGGAATCAATTATTGTTATAATACATTCTCTGCTTGAGCATTCGATTCAATGTAATATCACCCCAACATTGTAATATTGCTATCCTTGTAGATGGAGCCCCATACTTCATTAGCCTATTTGCCTTTTGATTGTACTACAATTGAAAGGGAATATTCTGCATTATATAGTTGAGGATTTTCCAGTATACTCTACAAGGAGTTCTTGTTGCAAGTGTAACCAATTTTTTAACTGAGCATTATCTTATCACTTGTGAGCTCTCGTAGTCAACTAAACCCAACAATCACATATTGAAGCTAGAGTCTTGCAACAACTTTCGTAGTTTTTGTATTATCACTTTGTTCTTTGCCCATGCTGTTAAAATAACCTGTTGACATTATAACCTGTGATCTTAAGCTTGTCATTAGATCACATGGCTCAACATTTTCCCAAATCACAAAGAAGTGATATTTTGAGAAGTAACACCTTTGCTTCTCGTAGACATTATTCACAAGTTGTAAACGTGTTCCTACAGCATTGCAGGTTGTGCTCATTGGCCAAATGTATCTCCAAGAGTTCTCAACTTGTAAACACATTCCTAAAGTGATGCAAGCCATACCCATTGTCCAAATGTATCTGCAAGAATTATGGATACCTTTGCTTCTCTTCATCTTGTAGACATTATTCTTTGGAAGAATTATGGATACCTTTGCTTCTTCATCTTGGTGACATTATTCTGAAGTTGTAAATGTGTTTCTACAGCAAAGCAAGTTGTGCTCATTGTCCAAATGTATCTTCAAGAATTAAAGTTGTAAATACAATCCTAAAGCAATGCAAGTCATGCCTATTGTCCAAATGTATATGCAAGAATTATGGATTAATCTTGTATGTATTTGGCTTGTAAAATGGTGAATCATTGAGGCCAAAATTCATCGAAGACTTGGGGATTGGGGATAGGGCCAAGTGCTAAACAACTAGAGGCAAAGGCATTGTCGACAAGAATAATTGCCGAACAAAGCTGTTGGTCTACTAAAGGGGTTGCTTTGTTGAGCAAAGCTCTGTGCTTGGTATGACAAATATACCTAGTCGTTGAGAGAAGGATGTAGAGAACTAAGTCGTGGACATCAAGAAAAGCAACAGGATAATCATTGAAAGCCATCAACTTAGAGAATTAATACCAAGGAGCTATCATCAAGGGAGTGAGAGCCAAGCCAAGGTGAATCAAACAGGTCAAGTGTTGCCAAGCCAAGGTGAATCAAACAGGTCAAGTGCTGGGAGATAGAAGCCTGGGCCCATGCCAAGGAGAGCCAAGCACTTTTAAAGGCAATCGATTGAAGAAAGGGTTTGAATTTTTTATTTGGTTTAGAAAACACCTATAGGACTGTCAATGGGTAATTTTGGTTTGACCATTCGATATAAATTAAAATCTTTAGAAATGTTGACAGAATTTTGGAGAAGCTACAAAAATCAAAATCTTTAAAAAGTTTCGACATAATTTTGGAGGAGCAATTTCGAATCACTAAACAGTCCTAGTGGCATATTATTTTATGGAAGTGTCCCCTCCACGATTAATAGTTTTCTTGAGTAGTAGTGTTGTTTTATCTCGAATAACCAACCATCCATGAAACAGTAAAAGCTTTGTACTAATGACATTCTCCAAAATTTCCATTGTAAATGGTCCTTCGCCACTGCAATGAATGATACCTTCAAATTCTTGGACCAGTATAGGAGACAAACAAAACGCCCCAATTCGTCGAAATCTGGCAGAAAAAAAATGGATGAAATTGCAGTTTCTTTTGCCCAAATCGTGATTTTGACGATTTGGGTAGTTTCAAAATGTGACATTTAGTCTGAGTGATCAAATCGTGATTTTGACGATTTGGGTAGTTTCAAAATGTGACATTTAGTCTGAGTGATCACTGTGATTGTTGAAATTGCATATTTACACAAACTGCAATTTTTAGACATGATTTTGGCTGGATTTGCTTAGAAAATGGCTGGAAAAACACATGATTTTGGCTGGATTTGCTTAGAAAATGGCTGGAAAAACATGGCTTTTTGGTTTGTTTTTATCCTACCCACAAATTCTTTCACTAGGGAAATAACAAATGCATCACATAATTCTAAGAATCTCCTTGTGCAATTTTGCTTTATATTTTTGATTCATAGAGGGCCTTTGTTGATGACGTGGTTTTTAATAACAAATTGATCCTTGGGGCTCCAAATGCAAGTGGATTGCCTTTCTAGTCATATCATAGCTCTAAACAAATTAACTAGACAATTTCCTAAAACAAGGCTTTAGTTTGTGCTGTTTTAGCTTTAAACTAATAGTTTTGAAATTCACTAATTTTCTGTTTTACTCGTTTTGATATGCATTAGTAATTCCTTAAAACTGCGTTGATGTTTTCCCACTCTTGTCAATTGGCATTTTTGGGTTGACTTGATAGGTTTAATAAATTTTCTTGTGGTGGACTTTTTATGTTTCAAGGGTGTTCTTTTTTGAATATTTTTCAAATGCTTGATAATAGGGGTCATGATTAGGTGATTTGTAGCATTGTGATAAAATTCCTTGCTCACTTTGGTACTAACATCAACGAGAGGTGCTTATATGGTTTGTAGGTCCTATTGATTGTTACATGCTTTCTAGGTACCCTATTGAATGTGTATTTCCAGGAGAAAAAATTGTATTATTCATTCAAAAGAGAAATACATTCTTCAGGAGTGTTGTTCATAGATGCTACAAAATGCTCTACACCTAAAATCTAGAATGTGAATTCTTGTGGGTTTGACGGTTTTGTGAATGACCTAATGCATACTTAGACTTCCATGTATCTTTCTTGGTTTTCTACATACTTAGGCTTCTACAAGTATCCCCTGGTAGGTCCTTTGTTTTTAATATTATAGCATTTACAACTCTATAAAAAGGGTCACAATTGGCCACAACAATTACCTGACCACACTGTACATCTTGCCCTAAGTTGGGTATAGTAATAAATATTTGAATAGTAACTTATATCACATCTGTTATATTAATAAAACATATGTTGTCACATAAAAATATAAACACTATGAGAATATAATTGGAAACAGTCCAAAAATACCAAATTTCCACATAAAATGTCTTTGGATTACCATGTCGCTCTGATTGAGGGCAATAGAGACGTCGTCTTGAAATTCTTTTATGAGCCAAGCATTGGAATTCATATCCAAGCCTTTTTTTGACAGTGAATTTGTTAGTTGATTATGCTTTGTATATGTGATCAAAAGAGATGGATTGAAAATTATTGGTAATTTCGTTTAAGGGCATCAACAATATTTCCAAGATAGAGATCTTGAATATTGTTTGTGTTGTTCATGCCTTTGAAAACTGTTTGAGAGTTGCCCATAATCCTAATTGCCTGAATGTTTGTGTTTAATTGTAAACTTGAGGAGTGGAGCTGAGCTTGAAATTTGTCCTAGTTGTTCGATCTTGGGTCAGTGGGTCCTTCACCTTGAAAGTGTTGATTTTCAAAATTGTATAAAACAAAGCCACAACCACTTCTAGATCACGTGGATTAAGCTTCTCCATCAAAACTTGCCCAAGGAAAGAAATCAGGGGGATTGAAATGTCTCATCTGATGGATTCTAGATTTTTTGTTGAATTTCTTGTCATATTCAAATAGAGCCTGAATTTTGCCAACTAGGGGCACAGTATGGGGAAATTCGTTTGTGAAAAGTAACTTGTTTCACGATAACCAAATTTCCCAATTTACCAGAAAGGGTAATGCCTTGCACTCCTTCAAATCTTTTGAATGATAAAATAGCTGAAAATAAGAGTCTAGAGTGTTTCCATCTCACATACCCTGTTTATGATAAATGGATTCCACATTCATCGATAAAGTTTTGGAAAAGTTGCATCCCCAAAATAAATGATCATTTGATTCCTCCAATTGTTTGCATAAGACATAGTATCTAGGCCCAACCCAGTTCATTGGCTGCAGGCGATCCCAAGTGAGAATCTGGTTGGACAAGATGAGCCACATAAGTAATGTGCATTTTGGGGGAACTTTTGTTTTCTAGATTTTTTGCCACCACCAACAATTTGGTTCATCCATTACTTAAAACATCAATTCATATCCTAACTTGGCTGTGTATGACCCTCCAGGCGAACTGTAGATCCAGGCTAGCAAATTATCTTCATCCTTAAGATGAATACGAGCCTTAGAGAGATTAAATATAGGCATCCCATATACAACCCAGATTTTTGTTGAGCCCTAGGTTCTAAGAGGAGAGCTAACCTCAACGCTAAATATTGGTTGTCACATGATCAACAATCTTATCCAATGTCTCCCTGCCCAAGTTCAGAAGATGAGTGATAAGCTCACAAGGCATGTGATATTGTGTATGTCGTTTTGTGATGGCATTTGAACCAACTTGAATTGATTTTCCATTGCCAACCTTCCAAGCAAGGTAGTTTCCAATGACAGGAAAAACTTTAGTGAGATCCTTCCAATTAATAGAAATGTTTTGAATTGGCTTATTTCATTTGCTTGTCCAATCGATAATAGAACCTGGCAGAATATATTTTGCAACTAGTATAGATTTCCACATACTATCTCGAGCGAGAAAGATCCACCAGGACTTTGCAGCCAACACTTTGTTGAACATAATGATAGCTTTGATTCCACACCCATCAATGTCCTTTGGAGCAGTTAGGACACCATTTGACCAAATGGAATCCATGATGTTTTGGATGTCCTCTCTAGAGATAATTGAAACATGCTAACTTGTTTGAGTGAGAATAGATTTGGGGATGTTAGCCATTAAGTGCCAATAAATAGGAATCACCTCCAATATAGATGTAATCATGATTAGTCTATCCCCCCTCTTGAGATCCACTTATTACACCAACAATTTATGCTTTAATTTTACTTATTAGCCAATGCCAATAAGCTTTCCAATATTTGGAGGGCTTGAGATAGAATCCCAAGTAGTTAAGTCCATCCTCCATGTATTGATCTTGAGAGGAGAATACTAATGACATAAATTCCTATATACCCTTTGATCAAGAAGTATATAGAGGGAAGATTTTGAAGAGTTTCCATACCTGTGGCTTGACAAAGCAGGTCCAATACTTCTTTGAGGCATCTACATTCTCTTTTTGATTGGGCACATAATAGTAATATATCATCTACAAACAAAAGATGGTAAGAACCTTTTTGCCATTGAAAGTAATACCTGAGAGTCTTATTTTGTGTCTCTCCATTGATAGAAACTTCGATTACCAACATGAATAAATGAGATAAGGGCCAAACTTGTCTCAATCCCCTGGAGGCTTTAAAAAATGATGAACTAACCTCATTGATCAAGACAACAAATGATGTAAAGGTAATACATCCCATTATCCAATTTGTAATCTCAAGGCTAAACCCAATATGAATAAAAAAGCTTGATCCCATTATCTAATTTTTTTATTCCCCCTTGTTGTATGCTTTAGAGAGATCCAACTCGAATACACCGGCCTTTAGGTTCTAGACTTTGATAGAGTGAATTCCTTTTGAGCTGCTCTTATGGTCTCATGGATTAATCGCCCTTGAAGAAAGCCAAACTGTTCTTTGCAGATGGATTGTGATGGAATATGCTTTATTCTAACTGTGACGATTTTGTAAACACCATTGCACAAAGATATAAGCCTTCAGTCATCAAAGGATTTTGGCTTGTCTTTATTAGGAATTAAGGCCAAGAAGGTGGAAATGAGTGGCCCATGGATGAGGCTGAGCGAGCCTCCTCAATCACTTTGAGTAGATCATCTTCCTAAATCTCGAAGAATTTTGTTGGCCAACCATCTGGCCTAGGGCTCTTATCTTTTTTGAATAAGTTGAGAGTCGTGAGAAGCTCTTCCTTTTCAAAAAGTTGGAAGCACTCATCATTTTCTTCTTGCTCGACCATCCTTGGAAATTGTTTGATGACTTGTAAAATAGAGTCCATATGAACCCTATTTGAGTCATAATATAACGCCGAAAAATGTTGTATGCCTAAATCAATGAGAGCATTGTGACCTTTGATCCTTGCTCCATCCATGTTCTTTAAATCTTAGATAGTGTTAATAACTTGTTTGTGATTGGCAAATTTTTGAAAATATTTGGTGTTTTGATCATCTACTTCAAGCCAAAGAGCTATGCTCTTTAGTGTCTTCTATTTCTTTGCCTTTGAGGATTTTATCTTTCTCCTTGGATAGAGTATAAATTTTTTGGGTGTCACCCTCATTAAAAAATCTTGTAGGGGAGCGTAAGGAAATATATTTTAATTCATCTTCAATCTCAATTAGTTTTTCCTCTTTCATCTGTCTATTTTCTCTATTCCAAGAGACCATGCATGTTGTAAGAGAACAAAGAGAGCCCAAAAATTGCATACTTGTAGGTTTGTGGGAGTTTGGCCCGATCACCTTCCAATTATCCTTCACCAACCTTTGAAAATTTGGGTTAGTTGTATTTCAATGCAATCTCGGGTTTGTCCTCTTTAGTTTAGATTTCTAGAGGTTATTCTTAATGGTTAAAAAAAGCCAAGTTGTCCCGTGATATGTAAATCTCCAACTATGCACAATGTATCATGCATAAAGAATCGGTCAAGTCTCTTTGCAAAGCTAGTAGCTCTCGTTCTTTTGTTGGACTAGGTGGCCGAGAGGACATTTGGATGAATCTCAAAGCCAATATTTAGAATCAAACATGTCATTGAAAAATGGGGCCAATCGATCCTCATGCACAATTCTTTCCCATATTTGCTCATTTGAGAGAACAAAATTGAACTCCCCTTCGACAATAATATCATTCCGTTGGAGGACTCCCAGAGGATTGAAGGATTCCCAAAAATCTTGGCTAAAGCCACAAGGATTATAGAAGTTGATAATGCAAAAATTCCTATCTAGTTCTTTGGAATAAATCTCGAAGCACAATGAGGACGCCCAAACAAATGAAGGAGCCCTTTCTTGTATGGGCTATGAAGGAAAAATGACTTTAGAGTTATGCCAAATGTTTGTTAACTTGTCAAATTGGCTAGGTGTAATGTCAAGCCCCTCAAAGAGATCTTGAACCATGATAGGGAGGTGTGGGGCTTCGACCACTACAACTTCGATGGGCATAATGAAATCTTGAAACATCTCCTTGGGATTATTGGACATAGTATTGGTTGACTTGTCTCAATCCACATGCATAGAGGGTTCCTGAAGCAACAATATCGAGTAATTACCTTTCACCATCTTTGTGTATTTCCTTGCCAAATTTGTCTTTTTGAAGGAACACGAATAGTTGGCTTTCACATGACCATATAGATGGAAACGAGCGCATCACAACAAGACAATTAAATAATCCAATTGTTGAGAGATGACCTCCCTTAACCAGGTTGATATATTCAAATAGTCTAGCTTTTAGATCCACATCCATTAACATTTGGGCCTTTGATCTTATATTGGACTTTGGGGGGCAGGGGGTGGATCCATTAACATTTTTCTCGTATGGGAGGAAAAATGACTTTAGAGTTATGTCAAATGTTTGTAAGCGTGTCAAATTGGCTAGGTGTAATGTCAAGCCCCTCAAAGAGAGTGGGGGTGGGGAGGAGCCCTTTCTTGTATGGAAGGAAAAATGACTTCAAAGTTATGTCGGATGTTTTTCAACTTGTCAAATTGGCTAGGTGTAATGTCAAGCCCCTCATAGAGATCTTGAATCGAGATAGGGAGGTGTGGGGATTTTGCCACTACAACTTCGGTGGGCATAATGAAATCTTGAAACATCTCCTTAGGATTATCAGACGTAGTATTGGTTGACTTAGCTTGATGCACATGCATAGAGGGTTCTTGAAGCAATGATATATAGCAATTACATTCTGCCATCTTTTTCTATTTCTTGCTAAATTTGTTTTCTAAAGGAACGTGAATAGTCGACTATCACATGACCATATAGATGGCATTTAGCGCATTGGAACGAGACATTCAAATTATCCAATTGTTGAGAGAAGTTGACCTCCCTTAACTAGCTAGATAGATCCAAATAGTCTCGCTTTCAGATCCACTTCCACTAACATTTGGGCCGTTGATCTTATATTAGACTGGTGTAATCCCTCCACTGCCAAAAACAACCCAATGGCGTTCCCAATAGCTTTTAGGTCTTCTTGGGACCAGATTTCGAGAGGCAAACATGGCAATTTGACCCACACCAAGATTGCCTCTAGAAAATCCTTACGTGGATCAAAGAGTGGGTGCTAGGGTTTCAGGACCATCATGTTTTTGCCAAACCCCCAAATCCTCTGGAGAATTGCTAAAGCATCTAATTCATTCTTAAATACAAACCTAAGCCAACCCCTTGCCATACGATGTGTAATTGAGTCCCCTTCGATCAAAGCGTACGTGTTGGCTGAGATTCACTCTTTCATCTTTGATCTTAGACCCTCTGGCCACATATTTTCCTTATCAACATTTTACTAGAGATTTGGGAATGTCCAAGACTGGAATATCCTTACCAAGAACAAATGAAATCCCAGGACCCTTCGATCTAATCACCTTCTTTTTAGGTTTTGTATGCACAAGGAGACATCTTGTAAATAGAGTTGAGAGATCTAGTCTGCTGCAAATAAACTCTTTTAGCTTGAGTGCCATCATCACTAGAGATGAGAAGATTTAGGGTAACTCAGAAATGATACTCGCATGATTCAGATGCATGATGGTGTGGCTAGGGGTACAAATCGCTAACCAAAGAACCATGATAATCAGAAGTATCCTTCCTTCGATCGAGTCTGTCGCAGGATTTGCGTGAATCGAATTTGACATCACTTGTATCATTCGCACAGGTAGTGGGAATATCGTTAGATAATGGCCCCGAAAAATCCCTTGCACTCCTAGGAGGTATCAATCCCACCATAGCAAGGACTGAAGTACCGAAAGATTCATCAATTAGATCAAGGTTCACACAAGAACCATAAACGGTAGCATTAAACTCTTCATTGTTGTAGAAAATTGACTAGTAATTTTTGTCTTCATTTGAGTAATACACTAGTTGAATGCATGCCTCCATTGTTGTTAGATTCGACACATGTTATCCTTGTTGCTAAATCCTACGACAAAACCCTAGAAACCCCATCTGTTACAAAACCCTCTCGAGCCACTCCATAGGTGTCCTATTGAATGTTATCTTTATGATGGTTTTTAATTGCAACATAGTTTAAATCAATGGCATATCTCTTACCGATGATTTTATTATATGTTAATATGGCCATCTCCTATAAAAATTAAGGACAAAATAAGTGTAGTAATAATCTCACATTAGTAACAATTGTGAGACAGGGGTTGTTTATGAAGTATTACATGAAACACAAGTTTTGCCACTTTGGAAGTTGGCGTTAGGTTGAAATTCCTTCGGTTGATGTGATAACATCCTCCCCAACTTTGTTACTAACATTGCTTTGAAGTTGATGTGCGATTTGTGGGCCCTCTTCCCCAACTTTGTTACTAACATTGCTTTGAAGTTGATGTGCGATTTGTGGGCCCTCTTGTGATTGTTGTCTATGATTTCCTCTAAATTGCAACTTACTAGAAATAAGTGGCATGTCCGTTGTTAAGGGTTTCATTCCACATTAATATGATTATTTACTCGTATTAAATTATATTATCAAGCCATAAAACAAAGTGTTAACAAGCTTTAAAATCTTGTAGTTTAGCTTCGGGAGTTAGCTAAAATGATCATGAGTTAGTTGCTAGATCTCTCCTCAACTTGAGGAGGTCATGGGTTTGACTCATTTAACGTTGTATGTAACTTGGGTATTTATGATTTACCTTGCTTACCATTTGTTAACGGTGTTGAAGTTTTGAAGGATTTATTTCCCTTGGTTATAGGGAAAAAAATCATCCTCTTATGCTTCGGTATTAACATCGGAGGTACTTGTGTATTATGGGTCTCATTCCTTGTGATTGGTATCTTTACGATACCTTAATTGCAAGTTTAATAAAAAATGTGGCATCTCGATAATATGATATGTTTTGATTTGTGGGCAATGTGATGCTTATATTGGATGGCTTCTTGTTTAATTTATCCTTGTATGATACCTGACATGGTTCCTTGTGATATTAATTCTAAAATGTTTTTGTTACCATTGTGCTTTGTTTACTTTTTTTTTTCTCTTTCAAAAACCAATTGCAAATTGCAATTTTAGGTGTGGGACTATGTCCTTAACTTTTTATATTTTCCAAAAATCACAAATGTGGAAGTTTTAGGTGTTTTGGGACCTTATCTTTGTCTTGACCATAGGTATTATATTGCACCAAACAATAATTCCAATCAAATATACATAAGCATGCAATCCCTTTTTGAATAGTGCATTGCTCATTAATCTGAAAGCCTAGGAAATACAATATAATTGATGGATATAAATGTTGCGGCTAAATATTTGTTGTTATTATTGCACAAGTGGATATGGGTTCAATAAGAGGAGACAACAACAAGAATCTTGAATCTATATAAATGTTGTAGGTAGATATTTTGTTGTACGTTAGTGCCACCCTAGACCATTTCACCAGAGGGATTCTTTCCTTGTCCATAAGAAATTGAAACATTTTTTCTTATTTTTGTTAGAATTCCTTTAGGAAATTTTGCAATTGACAACTAATAGATTGGAATGCTTTCTAGAACTATTATCAAATCTAAGCATCCTTCCCTTGATAACAACCTATTGTCACAAACAAAGATCCTTGTTTCCACGTTTTTATCCTTCATCAAATACTTTAGGATTAAGATAAAAAATGCTATTTGACTCAATCTAATTCACTTTTTGCCATAGGAAATAAAGAGGTTACTTGCAACTTTGTCTCTATAGATAACTCATTAGTTAAAATCATTGACTTATTTAAATTGATCAGTATTCAAGTACCCGTGCAATATATATCAAGGAGTTCGTTAAGTTTCCTAATCTATTGAATGTAACCATTCCGAAAGAGCGTAATGCCATCTACAAAGAGCATGCGACTGATGGAGATATAGTTTGAGACCTTGACCCCTTTTAGGTTCCCACTTCTCTTTGCCTCCTTTATTGGAATGCTTACCTCGTCTGCAACAAGGAGGAACAATAAAGGGGACAAAGGACCTTGAGGGAGCACCATTAATTATAACAACAAACTACATAGAAGAAAGGCATCCCATTATCCTAGAAATAGTTTGAATATTCATAACCATATGAAGAAGCAAAACCTTATATACAACTAGTTAACCTTATTAAAATATTTGGCTAGATCAATCTTTAGGACCATAGCTAACTATTCTGTTTTGATGGAGTGCAATCCTTCCTAAGTTGTTGCTATTGCATCGTTGATTTTCCTATTGAATAGGAATCCAAAGTGTTCATTTGTAATTATATCGGACAAGATTCCTTTCAAAATGTTAGGTATAATCTTAGCAATGAGCTTATAAATCAAATTGCACAAAGAGATTGCCTTGTAATATTCAAAGGAAGCATCATCTTGTTTCTTAGGTATAGGAGTAACAAAGGTTGAATTGAGGACTCATGAGACATTTCTAGAGGTTTTGGTTTCTTTCACTACTTTCAAGATATCCTCCAAAAAATCATAGAACCTTAGGTAAAATTCCATCAAAAGCCCATCAGGTTTAGGGCTCTTTCTTATCTTGAAGGAGTTAAGGACCTTCAGAACTTCCTCAGAGGAGACCTCTTCCATCAGGGCTTTGTTCCTTTTTTCATCAACGAGATTGGGTACTAGGCTTGAGATCATTATCTCTCCTATGTTGGCTTCTGTAGGGCTCCTAATAGGTTTTTGAAATGAATTCTCCTAACATTTGCCTTCTCCTTAAAGAAAATGGCCATATTACCATTAGGATTTTTTACTCTCAAATGGTATTGTCCGACTTCTTGAGATTGACACACCTATGAGAGAACTTGGTATTGTTATCTCCTTCTAGGATCCATAAAGCTCTACTTTTCAACCTCCAAGTTATCTCTTCTTATTCTGCACCTTTTTTCTTTCCATCTCCTTAAGAGCCTTAGCTTCATCCACAGAGAATACTTTCATGTTATTATCCAAAATACTTTAAATCCCTTCTTCCACTTATATTAGCACTTTTGAGATCCAAGCGCTAGGGATTTAGCTTGACCCTTTATCGACCTTTTGATCAAGAGGATATTCTCTGCAAATTGCTTCATTGTTGACGCTCCTACTCTATATTAACACGAGTCCAATGTGACATAATAAGGGATTTGGAAAATAATTTTAACTAGGTATGATTGGATTTAGAGGCCTTGGTGGATTTTGATCCTTCCTTTCAAATTGGAGTAGTATTGTGAGATGATCAGAGATCCCTCGAACCCATCCAAGATTTGAATATTAATTTGTCACTAAGATTCTCCTATGCTAACATGAATCTATCTAGCATTTTGGAAATTCCTTCTTTGTCCTCCTAGCATTTTTCCAAGTAGGGATCACTTTAATAGGGTCTACATCCACCAAGTGAAGACTTTCAAAATTTTCTTAAAATATTCTCCCATTGGGTCCCGCTCCATTGTCTCTCTCCATATTTCGTTAAGAGATAAGACTAGGTTTATGTCTCCTCCAATGACTAGATTACTCCCACTTAGACCTCTAGAACTTTCAATTTTTCCCAGATTTCAGGGCCCATAGATGTTAATACGTTTGAAATCCTTTCCAATATCTTTTGAAGTAATCTTAGTCATGATAACACACGAGACCAAAATAAATCTTTGGTTCCAAGTAGTTACACGACCACCATAACGACCTTCAACAATTAATGAACAAAATGTCCAATCCTTTATAAATTTGGACAATTTTCACCACTTTACTACGTACCTACATGCATGGTTTCCTTAGGCATAGATACAACATGCTTATACACATCGACAAGCCTCTTCAAGGCTAGTTGCTTGCGGGTTCCCCTAACTCCTCTAGTGTTCAAGGAAAGCATAATTATTTAGGCACCTTGAGCTCGGTTTTCCTTGCTTCAAGGGCCTTGCCTATTGTGGCTTGCTTTCCTTCTCTAATCGCCTTTCGAGCTTGAGATTTTTCCAATGAAATGTGTGATTTTATTCCAACTAATGGATGAACTTTTTGTTTGGAGCTATTTTGTTGTCGACCCCCTTTGGATCATACTGCTTGATCCCTTTAGATCATGGGAGGTAATTTGATTTAACTAGAGGCTTCCCAATTTTATTTTCAAAGGGTGACAAAGTTACAGGTACCCCTTGGCTTTCAAGATACCCTTATTCATAGGGTGTACCTAAGATTGAGGGGATGGATGATTCGAGAGAGCACGGTCTCTCATGCTTGGGGACCTTGTAGCCTAGGGAGGTATTACTATGAGCCTGTGAATGACTATTTACTTCCACCATATTCAAACCCTCTAGGGAAACTATCACGAAACAACTTCCTTATTAGAGTCATGGAAATAATGCATGTTCTTTCTTATTACGTCTTGGAGATTGACAATATAGTTTCGATCCAAAGTCTTAGGACTAAGAGACTCGAGAGAGCTCAAGCACTCAAGCTCAAGTTCCTCATACCTTATGGAGTTGACACTTCTATTAGAGGGCTTTTTTTATCGTGATTGTCGAAATCTTAGGGCTAGCATTGGGAAAAGAATCCTCCTACTTACTACATCCCCTATAGTAAGTTGTTAAATAATCTAATTACATTGTAATTGGTGAAGCATCCTATAGTATGCGGCCAATTATAATATTGATATATCCCTTTAGTTTAATACATCTCATTTTCAAATTATTAACTATATTAAAGTGTTTTCTCTAAATTATTTAATTATTTAAAAGTAAAAACTTAATAAGTAAGAGTATATGTTTTTTTTAAACACATATATATTATAGTTAAAATATCATACTTTGAAAATATTTAATTGTTATTTATTTGTTTAAATAAGTAAAATGATTAAAATTAAAATTATCATATATAAACTCAAAAGAATATACATAATTAATATGAAAATCAAATGTAAATATTAACTAAATAATTATACATATTATTCCAAATGCATAAACAATTGATAGAGACATACATAATTTCACCAATGTCATAAATAATTTCACCAACTATCATAAATATTATGTATCATTTTATTATGTAAATTTCAAAAAAATAAAAAATAAAATATTAATGGATATAAAAATCTAAAATTCCATACATTAATAATATATATTTTTATTAATTATATTTTAAAAATTTTAAAAATAATTTTATTTTTTATTATAATAAAAACATATTATAAATCAATATCTATTAAATGTAAGTAATATTATATCTTTATTTTTGACATTTTAATTAGTTAATGTTAGACGTTTTAAGTAGTTAATATGAGGAGGTCTACCTCAGACAAGAATTAATATTTTCAATAGTCAGAGATGTATTTTTGGCATTTGAATGGGTAAATATGAAAATGTATATTTGAAACAAAAACTTTGTAGGTAGGAAAAAAAATTAAAATATTGTTAAATTTGAATGGAGAGTTATTTGGAAGATAAAGATTAATAAACAAATCATTAATTTAAACTGATAGATTTGTGTAACTTTGTAAGATGGTATTTTTTTTACAATTCATACAAAGTGGTATTTTTTTTACAATTCATGGAAACCAAAGCTACCACACGATTGTCTCACTTGTGCGAGCCACTCTATCTAATAACTTGGATGCAACCCACTAGGGCCAACCTTAATGTTGGATTCAAGGACAATTTGTCTAGTAGGAGTAGAATTGTCATCGTGATCATACGAGGCCTTGTTGTCAACCCACGTATGGATTTGAGGCTTACCTTCCGTCGGGTCATCCATAAGGCCCCATAGTTGTCTCCCAAACTCAACCTCGATAGGGGTGGAGGGTGCAACACTAGGACTTCCTGGAAGGTCACCGACCCTAGTATTACTCTAGCCCAAGCCTATTAAATGTGGAGTTCTTATGGGATCTGCTACATAAAATTGATATGATCATAAGTGCTTGTGCTAATCACGAATAGTAAAAAACAATTTACAAACAACTAATGTTGAAAAAGTGATCATGTCAATATTACATGCTGGTCATTTGTGCTTGTCACAATTTCATGGTAGTCACTTAAAAGATATAAATAAATACTTAATTTTTATTAGTTAATGGTTAATACTTACTTTTATATAAATTGATATTATCACAATATATATATTTAGAATGTGAATTTACTGATTTTTTTATATTTATGTGCCGCTTTAAAATTATAATATAATTAAACGGGATAATTTGATATTAATAATACTTTATTTGATAGATGTATAAAAATATAAATATATACCAGATTCAACCATGATAATTATGGATATTCAATAAAATCAATGATAATTTTAATGTAAGTTGAGAATCAACCATAGTAATTATTACTATTTTAACCAAAATGATTAATTTTTTTTTTTTAAAGAACTGATGGGCCTTCACCCAATTACAAAAATTCCGAAGTATACAACACCGTGATTACAAATTTTCTCATTACAAAATCAAGGAATAGGATGCATCACGCTAGAACCATCATTCAGACTTAACATTTTGGGAGGGAGAAGACAACCTTGATTTGCTTTGAAATTTGCTAGCTTATTCAAATCGCGGAGGATATGAAAGGAGGAGACGGGATCACAATCGATCAAAATAAAGTGCAATCTTTGCATTGTCACATTCAAATTGAGATTATTGAACTTTGAAGTCGAGTTTAGAACTTTGATAATAATTTCTGAGTCTCCAAAGATTTGAATGTTTTTATGTCCAGCTGCCTTTGCAATTTAACAGGATTTTAGAAGTGCAAATAACTCTGCTTGATTATTAGTAAGCTGTCCAACTCCCCAGCTAAAACTGGATTCAAGCCTTCCTCATGGGTGAAAAATTAGACCTCCTTTCCCAGCATTCCCAGGATTTCCTTTTGATGCCTCGTTGAAGAACATTGAGCCTTTTTTTTCCTTTTTCCACCAATCTAAAAATTCCTCTTCCGTGGATCTAACCTTCCAATTTGGTTTAAAAATAGGTCTGCATAGACCCAATGGAAAATTGTCGACAAATAGGGAACCAAGTCATTTATGCTCAGCTTCAAGCTTGATGGCATCAATATGGACATTTCCAACTACTTCCTGAAGAAGAGCCTTTGCCTTTATTGCTATGCTTTCTGGCTTTATGACTTTGCTGTTAAAAATCGAATCATTTCTAGCTAGCCAAATTTTCCACCATAAAAATTTTGGAATAGCATGCCCTATTTTCTTCCATTTTAAACTGGTTGAAGAAAGGCTAGGATACCTTGACTGCCAGATCTTGAACAAATTGACAGGTTTAGAGTTTGAAGGAACAAGAAGACAAGGAAACCCGTGCAAGAAGTGAATCCATACTTTCTGGATAAAATCACACCCAACAAAGAGATGAGGAGCAGTTTCAACAACTTAGAAGCAAAAGCAACATCTGAAAGGTCCTAAGAATCCACGTTTTGTCAGGATCTCACCAGTAAGAACTTTCTGGTGCATAAGAGTCCACACAAAAAGTTAATTTTTGGTAAGCTGGGCGAGTTCCATACAGATTTCCAGAAGGTTGTGCTATGAGAATCAACATGATTCTGCATTGAAACGAATCCATGCGCAATAGAGAAGGAGCCAATGGGACCCCAACCCCACATGTCCTTCAACGATGTATGAATGGGAGCTTTTCCAGTCAAGATATTCAACATTAAATTTTTTTGAAGGAACAAAGAGGGATCGACGCGTTCAGGGAGTTCAGGAACATCCCACGCTTCCTAGTTTCCTTGACTGTCCCAAGAAACGATATTTGAGAGTCTTCATAGGCCTTTATTCATCAACCAGAGCCTAATCTCAGCAAGGGAAAAGACAGAGTTGAGAGGGGCATCACCATTAATCTTATCATCCCACAGAAGCGTATTTTTGCCATTTCCTAGAATACACTATAGGTGCTTGGTAAAGAAGTCAATAACTTTTCTGCAGAGATTCCACGTAATAGAACCTAGGTGATCCACCTTTAAGATATTTCCTCCAAAATATTTGACTCACTGGATGCTTTTTAACCGAGAAGAGTTGCCATAACAATTTGCCTCCCATAGCTAAATTAACCAATTCCAGATCTTTGATTTGAAACCCCCCTTCTAATATAGGTCTTTTAACAACATCCCATTTGACTAAATGCATTTGATTCTAGTTTCCTTTTCCTCCACTCCAGAGGAAGTCCCTGATCAGTTTGGAAATTTGATTCATTATTGATTTAGGGGCAAGGAGAAGGGAAGATTGGTAAATAGGAAGAGCCGAGAGAGTTGATTTAATTAGAGTAAGCTTCCCTGCCTTAGTGAGCCAGTGGTCACCCCACGAGGCAATCTTGGATTTGATCTTGCCAATAATTTCTAGCCAAAGAGAAGGATTATTTCTTCCCAAGGTTAAAGGGAGACCCAGATACTTAACCTTGTTCCAGCTAGAAAATCCTTCAAAGCCTAAAATTTGAGAGATGTTATCAATAGTAGATTGATCTACGTTCCAACCAAACACGACACTTTTATAATTGTTAATTAGAGCACCTGAAATAATACATAAATGATGCATGATTTCTGCAAAGACTCTTGCCATTTTGAGAGAAGCCCCTCCCAGAAGCAAAGTGTCATCCACAAAGAGAGCACGATTAATAGCTTCAACACCCCTAACTGGGTGAATGCCCAGAATAATCCCTTCATTCTTCCCTGCAGTTAACATTATGCTCAAAGCATCAACCATTAGAATGTACACAAATGGCAAGAGAGGGAAACCCTGTCCGAGATCCCTGGAAGCTTGACAAAAATTAGATGGTCTGCCATTAACCAAAGGCGCTATCCACAGTTTATCAATACAAGATTTTATCAAATTTATGAAAGTAGGACAAAAACCAAAAGAACAAAGAACTGAGTAAAGAAAATATAAATTTATCCTGTCAAAGGCATTTTCCATATCGAGTTTAATTAGCATGCCTTTCTCCTTTCGATGGAAACTAGAGAGCATGGCTTCCTGAACTTGGATCACATTATCTAGAATATGCCTCCCTTTTACAAACCCTCCTTGAAGTGGAGAAATCAACTTCCCAAGCAATATTTTAAGCCTGTTAGCTAAAAGTTTCGAGAATATTTTATAAGAAGCATTACAAAGTGATATTGGTCTGAATCGATCAAAAGAAGAGGGTTTAACTTCTTTAGGGATAAGAGCAAGGAAAGTGGAGTTGGTACATCCACCCACTTTGGATTTTAACTAGAAAGCTTTGATCATCTGAAGAAAATATTTCTTGATTATTGACCAGCAAACTCTGTAAAAATGAAAAGAGAACCCATAAGGGCCTGGGGCTTTATCCGACCCCATAGACCATATAACAACGATGATCTCTTTCTCCAGAAAAGGATGCATTAAATATTCATTTTCCTCATCCCTCACCAAACAGGGAATATTAGTAAAAAATTCATAGGTTAAATCAAAATCAATACGTCCATCGTCTTTGTATAGGTTTTGGAAATGTACTTCAGCAGCTTGCTTTATTTGAGAATTGCCTTTAATAGTGACACCATATAGAGAATTAATTTCTGAGATATGATTTAGGGAAAGCCTAGATCGACATTGTTTGTGAAAAAATGATGTATTTCGGTCTCCTGCTCTCAACCAAGTGCTTCGTGACCTCAATCTCCAGTATTCTTCTTCTTGTCTAAACACACGAAAATAATTAAATTGAGCCTGTTTCTCTTTTTCCAACAAGGAATAAGTTATTTCTGATTCTTCCATTTCCAATTGGATTTCTTCTAGCTTTTCCATAGCCTTTTTTCTTTCGCTGATAGGATTTGACTGAGAGAGTTTGATCCATTCCTTTAACGCAATTTTGGTGTTTTTGAGTTTCCTCTCCCACGCAAAATTCGGAGATCCAAAGACTGGAAGGTCCCATGCATTGGAAACAATATTCATAAACCCATCCCTGCCAATCCACAGAGGTCTAAACCGGAAGGGAATGCGACCATGGTCCTCTTCCTCTTCTAGCTGCAACAAAATTGGTTTATGGTCCGAGGACCTCTTAGGTAAAATGCAAGAGGAGGTAACAATCTTTTTTTCCATCAACAGAGAACTCTAGACAAGAAAACAGTTTAGCTTAGCAGAAATATTGGCTGTGTTAGGATTATAATCCTCCCTTGTCCAATCTGGTCATTATGTCTAAATCAAGAGTCATGTCTAAATCAGGAGTCCTTTCAGTCTATTTTTAGTCACTAGCACCATTGGGTCCACTTGGCGTAATTGGGGCACATACACCAATTACTAAAGTGCGGGGAACACTAATTGAGGCCAACTGCCACTGATTGCACTTGCATGCATTAGTTTAGGAGCCTCCTAGATCAATCCCTACAAATTAGGAGCCACTGGGAGTGCCAATAGTAACCTCCATTAGTTGAGTTCACTTGGTGACTAGTCAAGCTCAGCTAGGAGTCAGTTACATCCAGTTCTAGTTCCCTACACTCAGTTCTATTTAGTTAGCACTATGATTGCATGGATGCATGCAAGTGAGGTGCATTTACTCACCTACCTCAGTCAGTTATACTAGTCAACATTGAATTAGATACTTGAGTTTGGATTTTGAACTCCAATGAACTCCGATAATGGTTTAGACAAGGTCAGCTAGCCATTCAGTCAAGTAGAGTCCAACCAATTCGAATTTCCTCACATGGATTCGAATTGCATGTGGCTATTTAGCCATTGTACTTCATTGTAATTAATTATCTAATTACTTTTGATTAATGAAAGCATTCACAGTTGCAAGCCATTTTTGCACTGTTTCATTCTTCAAATGCTGAGTAAATTGTGTGATCTATTTTGTGAGTTGTGTGTTGATCCACATATCTATGTGCTCAATTTAATATGGCATCAGAGCCTCGGTAGGACAAGGCACTTCTCCTACTACAGATTCATACTTGGATCAAATTTTTTTTTGAGCAAAATTGCTCCTTCCAGTATTGCACCAGAAGCGTAGAATTTACCACTTAATACCCCAAGCAAAGGAATTGTTGATCAAGCTTTCTTGATCAACTAAGCTGGGTGTGAAGGAAATTCCAAAAGTGTAGACCGTCGACCTTATTTTGTCTATTTGATTGTGTGATTTATAGGTTTATCAGTCTCCTTCACTGCATTTGCTACAAGCAGCTCAGTCTCCTTCACTGCATTTGCTACAAGCAGCTCAGTCTCCTTCATTGCATTCGCTACAACAACTCAGTCCTCTTCTTTGCATTCTAAATGGCTCCTCCAATGGACCTTCTCACTCCTTTCAAATACCACCAGTGGAAGGAGGACATGGAGATGCAGCTACACTCGAAAAGACTCTTCAAACTCACAATGGAGACAAAGAAAGAGCTAATTCATTATGTTGACAAAGAAAAGTACTGGAATAGGCTTGATGAAGCATATAGATGCTTGTACCTCTCAATATCTCAAGAACTTCTCTTCCACATCAATGGATTGAAGAATCCCAAGGAGGTTTGGGATAAGCTTGCTTCCTTATTTGACAAGCAGGATGATTTGAGGATCTATTAGCTGGAGAATGAGCTGATTTCTCTTCTTCCATCCAATTTCAAAACACTAAAAGACTTCTTCAAAAAATTCAAGCATCTAGTGTTCCAATTGAAGTTGTGTAAGTTTGAGAAGGAGGATGATCAACTCATCCTTGCCATTCTCTCCAAACTTGGTGCAGACTATTCAGTCTTTGTATCAACATTTCATTCTGTGAAGCTCTCTACTCCAAACTGGAAGATGCCTACTCTTAACTCCTTCATTGAATCTCTCACTCAGGAGCATGACAAGTTGATCCAAATGGGGATCATTCGATCTTCCAGAGATCAAGCATTGGTTGCAGGAGGACCTAAGGTAGCGAATGATAAAGGGAAGCAAAAGGATGAGTCTCCTGTAGAGAAAGAGCAATCAAATGAGCCTTCAGGTTCGAAGAGAAGCAAGAAGAATGGCAAAGGAAAGACACTTTGTTCTTACTGTGGAAGGGGATTTCATCTAGAAAGCTCCTATACGAGAAGAACAATTGATAAGATGTCTCTTCTTCTAAAGAAACATAACATTACTATACCTGCTAGCGTAAAGAAGGCTGAGCATAGATAAGAAACTGAAGAACATGGAGAGACATGCCATGCATTGAAGGCTAGCTGCTCAACAACACATGCCTTCCTCATTGATTCCGGAGCTTCCAATCATATGGTTGCATCCAGAGAATAATTCTCTTCCTTGCAGTCTTTTGATGGTCCTAGTATTCAGATGGGAAATAACAGTAAAGTTCAAGCCAAAGGGAAGGGCTCTATCAAGCTTGAACATGTAAAGTTCAAAGATGTGCTTTATGTTCCCTCCCTAGATGCAAACCTGTTATCTGTATACTAGATGACTCATACTGGCTCTCCAAAGCGAGTCATATTTGGTCCTGACTCAGTGGAGATCACAGATATCTCTACTGGAAACATCATAGCGAAGGGTGCTGCAAATCATGCATCCAAGGCATATGAGTTCTCACACTTATGCCATTTTTAGAACCAATGCACTCTCAGCAGCCACTTGCAAGGGAAGGTACAAAAATTTCATCTACTTCTTTCACAATTTCCACTAGTATTGCAGATCCAGCTATATCAGTTTATGAGATTGAGATTGAGGGTGATTCAGATCCAGATCTAGTCCCTACTTCCAAACTGGAAGCTAGGAAGATGACTGGAAATCCATCTGACACTTAGAAGGGAAAGACCCTTGCGCTATGTCATGCAATCTTACCTCCTTCAGAGAGATGCAATAGACTTCATGTAAGATGCTACATGGCAAGGGCTCAATATCACTACATTCAGAAGAATAGAGTGGATCATACACCTCTTCATCTAGCAAGAGGAAAAGGTTACATTCCTCCTTCTTTCCATCATCATTTTGGGATAAGATGGAGAAGTCTACATGCCAGGCCCCATGATACCTGTGCACAGAACATCATGCATGCTGCTCCGCTACATCATAGAGATTGCAGTAACACATTTTCAAGTTTTTCAAACTTGAATCTTGATTCTATCTTCTTATTTAGAGGGGGGGGGGGATTTTTTCCCATGTGGTTTTTCCCCCAGCTCCTTGTGTTGAGTAGTTACTTTACTTTACTTGCTGTAATGGGTGACCTATGTTCTTAGTTACCAGGGCCCACAAATTGTCCAAGTTAGCATTCGAGCGGGGTGTGTGTGTGTGTGTGTTAGGATTATAATCCTCCCTCATCCAATTTGGTCATTTTGTCTAAATCAGGAGTCATGTCTAAATCGGGAGTCCTTTCAGTCTATTTTTAGTCACTAGCACCATTGGGTCCACTTGGCCTAATTGGGGCACATACACCAGTTACTAAAGTGTGGGGAACACTAATTGAGGCCAAATGCCACTGATTGCACTTGCATGCATTAGTTTAGGAGCCTCCTAGATCAATCCCTACAAATTAGGAGCCACTGGGAGTGTCGATACCAACCTCCATCAGTTGAGTTCAGTTGGTGACTAGTCAAGCTTAGTTAGGAGTTAGTTACATTCAGTTCTAGTTCCCTACAATCAATTCTATTCAGTTAGCGCTAGGATTTCATGGCTGCATGCATGTGAGGCACATTTACTCACCTACCTCAGTTAGTTAGACTGGTCAACATTGAATTAGACACTTGAGTTTGGATTTTGAACTCCGATGAACTCCGATAATGATTTAGACAAGGTCAGTTAACCATTCAGTCAAGTAGAGTCCAACCAATTCGAATTTCCTCACATGGATTCAAATTGCATGTGGATATTTATCCATTATACCTCATTGTAATTAA
>LPNX010359296.1:773944-785420 GCA_001517045.1 Pseudotsuga menziesii | reverse complement strand
TCTAATTACTTTTGATTAATGAAAGCATTCACAGTTGCAAGCCATTTTTGCACTGTTTCATTCTTCAATTGCTGAGTAAATTGTGTGATATATTTTGTGAGCTGTGTGTTGATCCACAGATCTATGTGCTCAATTTAATAGGCTGCACCAATTCGATTATTCGTCCATGTAAATATGCCTCTTTTGGGTTTAAAATCGATCAAATCCCAGCATGTGATTAACTTCTCCATTGTATTGAGCATGGGATCTCTCCCACAGATTCCACCTTTCTTTTCCTTATAATCTAGCGTGATGTTTAAATCACCAGAAATCATAACATTTGAAATGGAATTTACAACAATGAAATCATTTAGAGAGGTCCAACATTCACGTTTCTGCTGAAAATTAACAGGAACATAGAGATTGAACAAAGCAACATAAAGCATACTAGGAAGATGCCGAAGTTCAGAAAAATCCAATGCTGTGTTGCATGAGAGTTTGACATAGAGAAAAGGTTCTCTGTCCACAAGGTAGCAATTCCACTCGCAGAACCACTAGCACTCACAACCAACCCAACATGTTTGTTCCAGCTCTTTTTACTTAAGGACATAAGGGAGTCTTTATCTATTTTTGTCTCTTGGAGTAGCAAAATATCTGGAGAAGCCATTTTAATGAGATCTTTTACAGCTTCCATTTTTGGAGAGTTTCCAAGCCCTCTGCAATTCCGAGAGATGATGTTCATTATTTAATATTGGCATAGGGAGCAGGGCCTCCTTTTGAAGGTCCAACCCTGGTAGGAAATTGACATCTCGATTGTAGCTTGGATTCCTTGCATCTTCAAGCGTTCAACTTCTTCCTCTTGGATCTCCTTGAGAGGTTTTCGTCCTTTTTTTTAAGACCTTTCAATTGAATCCTCTTTAGAGGTTTTCCATGGTTTATTTTATTTTATTTTTCCATTTCAACATATGTTGGAGAGTATCCCTTAGCAAGGTAGCCAATATTTGTTTCAACTAATGCTCTGTCTTCTTGAGACTGGTCATAAGATTGGGGAACTTCTTCCTCTTCAAGAACTGAAGGAATCTCCTCAGGGATGCTAAGAGTATCCGATTTGGGTAATACTTCCTTCATGACTGTTCCAGTTACTGAAGGTTGTTCTTCAGGGATGTTTAAAGCTTCAAAATTGTTTTGAGTTGATACTCCCTTCATTAGAGATCCAATTTCAAGTTGTTTTGGTCCGGTGGCCTTACTGCCTGACTCCCCTTTTGCTTTGTTTCCCTTAGAAATATTTCCTTGCTTTGCTGAACTTGATTTTTGGACTTGTGTCCATTGTTCTCCCTTTTATTTGGTGGCTTCTTCATCTGTTTTCTTCTTGCAGGATCTGGAAAAATTCCCGTAGCCATGACAGTATTGGCACTTAAACGACATTTGCTCATAATCAAGCTCGTGCACATGAGTCCAATCTGCTACATTAAGCTTAATAACTTCAAGGAGCCCTACCTCCATATCTAGTTCCACACAAATTCGAGCACAAGTGTATTGTCCTCTTCTTTCAGCCCTGTCAATATACTTTTCCAAAGTGTTTCCTATAACTTCGAGAGACCTCGAGTTCCAGCAATGAAGAGGAAGATGTGGCAGTCTAACCCATACAGGAACAACATAAGGGACATCTTAATTCGGATCAAAATCTAGAGACCACTTATTCAGGTAAATCCCTTGAGGACCCATGAAGTATGGCCTGTTCCTAAAAATTAAATCTTGATCCTCTGAGTTTTCAAAAAGAAAAACATAATAACCTTTACCTATCAGGCTGCTGCACATTCCTTCTGAGATGAGTGGTTTCCAGTTTCGTTGAACCCACCCTTCGATTGCCTTGGGAGATGGCCAAAGACCAGTAAAATGGCCAATCAAACCTCGATATGCAATGTTCAAATCTGTTCGGCATGGTTGATCCGCAGGCAGATCCACCAAGGGAATATTGTCGATTTTCTTGACAAAAGGCTGTTGAGATTGAGAGGGCTTCTTGCTGTTGCTAGATGCTACTAGTATTCTAAAATCTGTGAGATCAGGAGGAGGGGAGGAGCCCCCTCCGTCAGCCATGACTTTCAGTTCACTTATACTATAGAGACAAAGAGCTCCCAAATCTAAAAGAAAAGCACCCAGGCAACAAAGAGACCATCGAAACCGAGAGTATCACTTAAGCAAGAGATGCCACCGTCTGACAACCGAACCCAACAAAGCCTCACCAAGGAGTCACAAAGGCCAAAAAGGCAACCACCTACGAGCCAGAAAATCCATGTAGGGGAGCCAAAGTTCACCTCCAATAGTCGATCCACCAAGAACCTGCGAGCACAGAGGTTCAAAACAACCAAGAAATTTGAATGTTCTTGGAGCCAATTTTTTTCAGAAAATCAGAAAGGAACGATCAACCACCTACGAGCTAGAAGAGGGCAATCCACGCAGGGGTTCCAAAGCTCACCACCAACAGTCGATCCACCAAGAACCCGCAAGCACTAGAGGTTCATATCAACCAAGAAATTTGAATGTTCTTGGAGCCAAATTTTTTCATGTTGAAGGTTTCTTTCTCAAGTTGGAGTAACCATAATAATTATGGATATTCAACAAAATTAGTGATTAATTTTAATGTAAGTCCCTTGGATTAAAATGTATTAAAAAAAATGTAAAATCATTAGATTAAATTGAATATACATTAAAGAAAATTAACGTGAGTTTGTTAGATTATATTAAATATATAATAAAATTAAATCCATTGAACTATATGAATGTACAATTGAATTAAATTCAAGTATACCCACATTTTTAATGGTTGGTTATGCATATTTAACATTATCGCCTTTGAATAATTTAGCAGCACATGACTTGGAAGGCGTGTTGAGCTTTGAATTGGTTTGTCACATAGTTGTAACAACATTACACTTTAATAGTTTAGGAACATGTCACTTGGAGGGTGTTTTAACATCTGAATTTGGATTTGATAGATAGAGGATTAAAAATTAGCATCAAATGCTGAGCAAGCCCAAATAGTAATTCTATTTTGATAGAAACCTGTGAATAACTGGGTATGCACATTTACATATTGCTCTTTGCCATTATTGTTATCATCTAAATGCTTTAGAATGCATTTTCTTGATTATAAAAGAATTTTGCATTTAATATATCTTTGACATTATTTTGTAGACGATATGTTATATGAAGGGGTGAAAGCCAAAGTATTTTGATTAAATAAACATGTTTATTTTAGTTTCTATTGATCACTAAATTATTTTATTTATGCACGTTGTATAAAACGTGATAAAAAATACTTTGATAAAAAAACATGTTTATGTTAGTTTTTATTAGTTGCTATTTTTTCTCATAGGAAAAAATCTTATACTCATCCATTGGAATATACATAATGTTGTCCATATAGACTCATCATAACAAAAAACATAATCAGTGATCCTGTTACAAGAAACATAAACAAAGCACTGAAATGCTTCTCCTTTCCTTGACTAGTACTGTACCTTTCTTTTCTATATGAAATAGATTAGAAAAAAAAAACTAGAGAAAAAAAGACATTGCATATATTTATTGTCCATCTAAGAATTCATTGAAACAAAACGTTCTTGCATACATCTTTACTGCTTCCTTAGAAATCTCATATGCTTTCTGGTTTAACTCTCGATAAATGTGAATAAAAGAGGTGCACTGGAAGAACTGTATTGTGTTTCGAGCTTCTTGGAGGAGATGCTCAAGCCGAACGTTAGTTATAACAACTTTATTGTTTTCCCAATCTATGACGATTTTTGAGTCACCCATGACTTGAATCCCGTTGACTTCCGCCCTTGTATTTGAGCCTTGCCTAGTCGTGTATCATATTTACATACTGCTCTTTGCCATTATTGTCATTATCTAAGTGCTTTAGAATGCATTTTATATGAAAGGGTGAAAGCCAAAGTATTTTGATTAAATAAACATGCTTATTTTAGTTTCTATTGATCACTAAATTAGTCTATTTATGCACGTTATATAAAATGTGTTAAATAATACTTTGATAAAATAAATGCTTATATTAATTTTTATTAGTTGCTATATTTTCTCATGGGAAAAAAATCTTATATTCATCTATTGTAATATACGTAATGTTGTCTATATAGACTAATCACAACAAAAAACATAATCAGTGATCCTATTACAAGAAACAAAAATGAAGCATTGAAATGCTTCTCCTTTCCTTGACTAGTAATGTACCTTTCATTTCCACATGAAATGGTTTAGAAAAAAACCTAGAGGAGAAAAGACATTGCACATATTTATTGTCCATCTAGAAATTCATTGAAACAAAACGTTCTTGGATTCATCTCTACTACTTCCTCAAAAATCTCATATGCTTTCTTGTTTAACTCTTGATAAATGTGAACAAAGAGGTCCACTTGAATAAATGTATTGTGTTTCGAGCTTCCTGGAGAAGATGCTCAAGCCGAATGTTAGTTATAACAACTTTATTGTTTTCCCATTCTATGACGGTTTTTGAGTCACCCATGGCTTGAATCTCGTTGACTTTTTCCCTTGTATTTGAGCCTCTCCTAGTTGTGTATCGAATGTGGAAATAATGCTCTAGAGAGAGGAAGAAAATCGCCTCAATACCACAATAAGGAGTGTGTGACTGATTGGCCCCATCAAAATAACCCTAAGGCATGTCTAGATCCAATTGTGGCATTATTGAGACTTTTGTTTTTGTCGGCATAGAGTCAACCTTGAATTCCTAACACCATTTTGAAATTAAGCTAGTGGTTACCTTCAGTTGGATCCATTTATTTTGAAAAATAGAACTGTTTCGAGCCCACCATACCTCATAAACAAATAAAACTGGAAAAAATTCAAAGCTATTGAATGAGAGGTCCATAAACCAATTATATACATTGAGTTCCAAATAATTATTCATCCAAGCTACTTTTGGCTTGATCATCTTAGCAATGAGCTTCCAAGTGGAGCATGCATATGAACAATGGACAAAAAGATGAGCAATAGTTTCAACACTTAAGTAACATCGTGAGCATCGATTGGGACTGATCCATCCCCTTTTTATTCTATTATCCCATGTTGATAGCTCGTTGCTTAAGGACAACCATAAACCAATTTTGGATTTTAATGGTCTTGGTGCTTTCCAAATTGGAACCCACCACCATTTTTTTTCTTCATTTGTTGACATTTCAGAGTATACTAAGTATCCTAGCTTCGGTATAAAATCCCCAGTTGCAGGATTTTTTGGTCACACCAAAGAATCATTATCACTTGCATGAAGTCAAATAAATTTTGTGTTGAATTTTCTTATAGCAGTAGAAACACAATTTTCAGATCTTGATAATTACTTCCTAATGATATCCTTGAACGAGCAGAACTTCTCTCCTTCTGAACTAGTTAACTAAAAAATGGAGTAAATGTTTTTATCATGATTCACAAATTGTTGAAAATATTTAGTGTTATTATCTCCTTTGATCCATATCACTTGACTTCAAAGCCTCCATTCCACTTCCTCCTTTTCTAGGATATATTTCCTTTTTTACTAGAGGGATCATGATACAATAATCTACTCAAGAGAGAAAACTCCGGAGGAATTACCTTCATATATATCTTTGACTCTTTGCTTTTGATTCTTTTAGGAGAGCTTAGGCCTTAGATTTGTAATTCATAGCCCATTTTTTTGAAACAAACTTAATTTTTTTTATGTTATTCGTCATCTGTTGCATGTAAGAATGGGAGGGGATATGCCGAATATTGAGCCATACTTCTTCTATCGTCTTGCGATACACTTCCTCCTTTAACCTAACCGAGTTAAATTTTAGAGGAGATGCAGGATTCGTATCCTCTTTTATGATGGACAGGAGGACTAGAAGAAGATCCAAATTACCTCTGGTTTGAACCCACGAATGAAAGAGGAGATGTTCATCCATAATATTTTCCGCAACCAGGAATTTATCTAGGCATTTTGATATTGCCTCATTAGGGTTCTTGAAATTCCTCCATATTGGGACCAACTTATTTGATTCAACATCAACCACTTTATGAGATTAAAAGAAGGAATTGAAGAAATTGCAGAGAGGGTCCTATCTAGAGTACATGCCCTACACCTTGCAAAGCAAAGAGTGAGATTTAAATCACCTCCTATGATCATAGGCTTGTTGTCAAGAGCTTCTGAGTTATCCGGCTCCTTGCAATATTGTTTTGTCTCCAAATACAACTCAAACATTTAGGACAATGAAAGATTTGCCTAATCCTTTTTCCTTTAAAATGACACTGATAGTTGATTGGAACATGGAGGATGAAGAAGAGACTAGTGAAGGCCTCTAGGATTATAGTAAACCTCTCGATAGACCATCGATGTCCAGAGTGCAAAAAATCCATCCTTTTAACCAAGGCTCCAATCCCGCTCTAGATTTACACCCAGTTACCATAGTTTCTTGAATTAATATAATGTCAAGGTTATGGGATTGAAGAGCCATTTGAGGGCGCCCCCTACCCATCTAACATTAAAAGAGAGAAAGATCATTTACACCCCTTAGGGAGGGATTTCCCTACTCCAAGGGCCCTCTAGATGGTACCTTGTTTGGTTAATTTGATATCTGTTGTTTCCTTTTGATGGGAATTTGATAAATTGGATTTCCTTCCAACTGAAGGCATTTGTGCCTTGTCTAAAGCAATTTTCCTCGAAGAGGAGCAGTCATTCAACTATTTTGACTTTGACTTGAGCTCGTAGGAGGATATAACATGAATAATCAAATGGATGGTAGTAGAATGCCATTATTTCATCCTACCGTACTTCCTCGATTACCGAGACTTGACATGAGATGTTAGGGCAAGAGCTATCCATTGAGCTGCAGAGCATTTAATGCTGCTGCAGCAGGCTTGATGACCGTTGGATCTGGAGCAGCTCGAGATCCAACGATCATCAAGCCTGCTGCAGCAACATTAAATGCTCTGCAGCTCAATGGATAGCTTTTGCCAGATGTTAGAGCCAATACTAGGCATTCCTGGACTATTAACTTAGGACATTTCTAAAACAAGAGGAGGGGATGAAGTTTTTGGTGGGATCTGGGAGTTTAGTAGTTCCATTATAAGCTTGGATACTGTATTCACTACGGGAACTCTAGATGAAGCGACAAGGGCATGATTCTTACGATTTAACTTTTCTTCGTTGACTTCCTTTTCCAGAGTGTGATGGGACTTGAGAAGAATGCATTTTGTTGGAAAATATGTATGTTCCTTCTCACCACCTTTTTGTAGTAAAGTTTGAGGAAATAAGAGCCTTCAGAATTTTCGAGGAGGTTGAGACCCATTTTTTTTATCCTAGGCCTTCTTGGGATTCAATCCAGGAAGATGATTCTTCTCACAGTTAGCCTAAAGATGCCAAACCTAACGACAAGTAAAGTAGCGAAAAAATAAATTCTATTAGTCCATTTTTTTTCAACCAGGATTGCCCATGAAATTTCAGATCAATTTCATCTAAAATACCTTCTCAGAATTCTAGTTCCACTTGCACCCATGCACACCTCTTATCATACTTAGAATACCAATGATTTTCTAAACCGACAAAAGCACCTAGTTTGTTTCTGATCGTAGAGAGATTCTCTTTATGCTCGAATTCGAGCAGTATCATGGGCATTGTAACCTAGAATTTTTGCAATTATATGGTTCCCTCATAGGCCCAAAATTAACGTGCCATCTTTGAAAAATAAATATGATAGTCCCTAAGTCCAACTATGTTTGAGAAGTGATTTAACATGGTCATTGTTTTTCATGAGGAAACAGATTCACCCCTAGATAGAACATGGAACATTGTAATGTATCCCAATAGAGGGATCCAATTGTTAATTAACAAAAAATTCATAGACTCGAGAATTACAATATTTCCACAAAGTAGATTGACCAGGGCCTTTGATAAGCACTTCAAAAATTCCTCAATGAAAACGTCCTTCCCAACCACCATTGAAACCTTGCTTTTGTTTTATTTGGATACTCTTCTTTTTCTTATTTTTGAAAGGAACGTCCTTCTAATGGATTAACTGCGATTTAGATGAGTCGATGGCGGGAGGACCAGAGCTTTAGGAGAGGATTGGTTTTTGTATAAAGGAGGAGTAAATTCCTGTTCGACTACACAAGATATTTCCAAGAGACCGAACACCTTGAGCAACCACTCACACACACATATCACATATCACCACATCGATGTTTTTATGTGGTTTAAACCCTTTAGAGGGAAACACTCCATGACCCTAGCCAAATATCTACTTGAGGAAAGTAGTGAACTTGTTGTTAACATATTCTCCCCCATTATTATATTTTAATTTAAGAATTTGATGACCAAATTTCTTTTCAACAAGGGCCTTGCAGTCCAAGAACATGTTAAATACTTCACTCTTAACTTTCAGGAAATAAACCCAAGTGTGTTTGGAGTAATTATCAATGAAAGTTAAGAAATATTTGAAACCAAAAAAGGAAGAAGATGGAAGAGGACCACACAAGTGAATGTGCACTAGCTCCAAGGGGGTCAAGGTGTGCCAAGAGGCAAGTTTGTCAAAACTAAAATGATGATATTTTCTGACTACACAACCAAAAAGAACACCATCTTTGCAAGATATTGTCGGAAGACCTATCATCATATTTTTTTACATAGTTGTTGTAATGAGCAATAATTTAAGTCACCAAATTGATCATGTCAAAATTTGCTCAGGTCATCTCTATGAGCAACAAAAAATGAGAGAAAATGTGATGACCCAAAGTTGTCAAATTTATACAACTTAGTAATATCATCAACAATTTTAGTGGTGTGGACATGCATAGGATATTTGAAATTCTTGATTTCAACTTGGTGAGGTGTAAACGTTACAATTTTACCTTCACCACAATGAGTAATTTGATTGTCTGACAACAAATTGTAGGAAATTCTTGGAACACAGTACATAATTAAGCTGACCATATTCTACTTGAACTGTTCCAGATCCTACTACACTAAGAGAGCTATCATCACCAAACAATATTTATTTGGTGTTATATGCATTCATAGTAGAAAATATGGATTTATCCTTATCCATATGATAAGATGCTCCAGAATTAATGAGCCACTCATTCGAAGAAGAAGTAGTAGATGCATTAAAGAAAAAACCAGAAGCACAAAGTGCATGTTTGTGAGATGTAAATTCTGAAGACGAGTCAAGGATGATGTTGTGTTTCTTCATTGGCACTTCCAAGTCTACCATCTTCTTGAAAAATTTAGATTCATCATGGTTATCTTTCCCGCAAAAGTTGCAACAACACTAAGTTTTCTTACCTTTTGATTTGGTTCCTTTGTCATTTTTGGAAGGATGAGATGGTTGAGAGGGTTTGAGACCCTTGTTTTGCTTATTATTGCAAGGATGTTACTTCTTGGGATGCATGGAATTCTCTTTTTTTTGCCACTAAGGCTTTGCTAGATGTATCAACATTGCTTATTATTCCAATATGTATGAACTTGTATTTCTCTCTAATGAAGGAATCACAAAAATATTCAAAAGTGAGATTTTTTTAGTGAAGCATACCTAAATATTCTTTCATGGAGTAAAAGATAGATACAAAAACATAATAGGTAGGTATAATATTGGAAATAATATGAAAAATACAATGCTTGTCTTTCCTTTTTATGCCACATTCCTCAAGCAAGAGTCCGAGGGTATTGTACTCTGAGAAAAATAGTCTTGTATGCAAGATAAATCACCTAAATTTAAGGTAATCACTCATTTTTGAGATAATGACCTCGAATTTCATTGTGTTTACCAAAGCCAATTTCCAACTTTTCCCAAGCTATTTTTGGATCATAAAGTCCTTGAAGGTGGAATAGTAAGTCATTTGAAATGGACGTTTTGATTAATCCATGAGCCCCATCACATTTATTTTCTTATTATCTTCATCAGGTTTAGTTTCTTTCCCCAAGGTAATCTGATAAAGCCCCCTACTTTGTAGGACATCCTCCATACAAGCTTTCCATGAGAAGTAATTGGAATTGGTAAGCAACATATCACATGGGACGACCATACTGGAATATACAGGCTTCAAAAACATAAACTAATGGTCTAGATGCAAATATCTCTAAAAAGTATGCGGTTTAAAAGAAAAATGAAGTGACGTTTATTTGAAAAATGGTTTACGTTGACTTCAAATGGTCATGTTGTAGGTAATAGATTGACTAACATGGAAAAACAAAAAAAGAAACCCCCGTCTTTCCAAATTTAATTGTTTAAACTCATTTTACAATAATGTTGATTTATGTGACTCACTTTTATAAAATAAGTGGAGTTTACTTTTACAATAATGTTACTTAAAATATTGCATGGAAGAACTAAAAGACTTTACACTTTTATAAAATAAGTGAAATGTACTTTTAAATAAAGTAACTTAAAATTAGAAGCTACATGCATGTTAGAAAAGTAAGTAACAAAAAGAATACTTGAAACAAAGGCCACACTTTAAGAAAACAACTTTTAATTAAATGAGATATATTAAAAGATATGTAAAAATTGGAAATGAAGAAGGGGTGTTTTTTTTAAACTCTTCTACCTTGAAGTGCATGCTTACCCCAAAAACCTTGTTTTTGGATGCAATACACTTCACAAAAGAAAACTTTCCAGAAACTAAAATGTCTTGGATTTGGGGTTAGTCCTCATTAACTTTCTTAGAAAATGTATGTTTCTCACTGTTTATGGTTTGCCAAATTCACCTAGAGTGCATGACAAAGAGGATAAGCAGTAAAGAAAACCATTACCCGTTCGTTTTTTATTTGCTGAGTTCACACAAAGCGCACGCCAAAGAGAATACATAGAATGAGAAGGTTACAAATCGTAACTAAAATAACACCAGACTAAAAATGAAACAAAATGAGAAATAAATTTAAGAAATGTGTCACTGTAATAGTATACCTCTGGATTTGGTAAAATGGCCGTTTCTTAGGTGAACAAAAAGATTTTTCAATGAAACAAAACTTGTTTCCAACTAGAAATGGTGCTTTGAATGCAATGCAACACCTCTCATAGATATGCTCAAAATTACCGTAACCAAAAATTCCATTAGAGGAGATTTAGGGTCTAAAATGGGCATTTATAAGAAAACGAGCCAACCTAATTTCTTGTTGAGTTGGAATTGAAGAAACAATAGAATTTCAATAAAATGAGTAAACCATAATGGTTGACTTGACATATTTGTCATTAAAAAACTATTTTTTTGTTCATATTTTGAACATATATCCCTGTGTTTTTATTCAAATTTTGAGCAGAAGCATTCGTTGTTGAAATACAAACAAAAAAATAGATTTTTTTGTTTCTTCCTGTAAAGTTAATAAATATTTTATTATTATATTCCTTAGGAGGACAATTTTAGACCCCAAATTTCCTCTAATGTTTGACAACCTCGACAACACTAGTTCAATATCTAGATCACCAAAATAAACAAAAATTCATAAGTAGTAAAGTTA
>LPNX010359296.1:731104-761791 GCA_001517045.1 Pseudotsuga menziesii | reverse complement strand
TTAAAAAAATAAAAATATTAAAAAAAAATATAACTACCTGCCAACCCCCTTCCACTCCACTTCTCCCCTCCTTCCCACCCCCTTTCCCTCCCCATCCACCCCTTGCCCCCTCCCTTTCCCCCCCTTTCCCGCTTCCCCTCGTCCCCTCCTTCGTCGCCCCTCGTGCCCCCCAACTTTCCACAAGCACCCATCGAGCTACAACTCGATGCCGTACATTTAGTCGTGGATCAATGGTTTCCATGGGGGTATCCCACATGCGCTCATCGAGCCACGAATCAATGTCCAACATTGATCCATGGCTCGATGGGCTCGTGGGGAGCCCCCCATGGTTCCCATTGAGCCAAAACTTGATGGGTGGGCGGGGGAGCCCCCCTTGGCACCTATTGAGCAATGAATTGATGCCTGACATCGAGCTGTGGCTCGATGCCTGACATTGAGATGTGGATCGATGTGAAATCATGGGGGTTCGGTGAGGGGTGGCAAGGGAGGGGAGGGAGGGGGGAAGGGGTGGCAGGGGAGGGGAAGGGAGGGGAAGGGAAGGGGGGAAGGGGTGGGAAAGTGGGTGGGTGGGAAGGGGGGAGGGGAGGGGAAGGGGGCGGGTCGTTAGTTAGGTTGTTTTTATTTTTTTTGTTATTTTTTATTTTTTTTTGTTTTCTTTTATGTTTGTTTAAATTTTTTTTTAATAGTTTTGTTTTTATTTTTATTTTTTAATAATTGAAAAAAAATTATTAATTAAATTTTTCAATTTTTTTATATTTCTTTTAATAAAAAATTGATTTTTTAAATAAAAGTTCATTCTTTTTATTTTTGTTCTTTTAAATTTTATATAAATGCTTAAATTTTTTTTTATTTATAAAAAACAAGGAGGGAGAAGTGATGGCCATGAAGAGGGGATGCCCAATTTTTCAAGGCCATGGTTTCAAAAATGCTGCATTGTTAGCACTACTTTTTGATTTAGAGATTGATTTTAAGATTTTTCTACCAATAATATTGATTGTTAAGTCCATGCTTTCAAACAAGTTATAATTTTATCCTTTGAAAAAACCAATGTGCGGCTAGTAGCATTAGTTTTCTGTTCAAGGGTTGATTTTAAGGCTATTTCTAGCAGCACTATGACTTTTTAAGGCAATGGTTGTATTTTTAACCTTGAAACAAAAAAAATCTACCAACAGCATCACTTTTCAATTTGAAGGTTAATTTTGGTGTTTTTGAGTATAGAGTTCTCGTTAGGTTGTATAATGTGTTAAAATATCGATAGGATTTTGATTCATCATAGCAACCCATCATGACTCTTTGCATTTGATTTCTTCATGCAGTTTTCACTGATATGTTCCCAAGAAACACATCCAAAGGTTCTAAGGTTTCTGAAAGAAGGAATTCTTCCTTGGCATTTCTCGACTGGATTCATGTCATTGACATCTCTAATCAGAACAAGGTCCAAGATATATTTTGAGCAATAAACAACTTTTGCCAAGAATTAGTGAGAAGGTCTTTGGCTTGTAGAAGACATAGAGCCATTTCTATCAAAGTCCTATTTTTCGTCTCCACCACTCCATTATACTGACGGATGTGAGGGACATATATGTAACAAGAGATACCACTATATACTAGGAAATATTCAAACTATCGACTCACATATTCTCCACCATTGTTTGATCTCAAACATATAATATGCCGACCACATTTCTTCTAATCTAATGCCCTAAATTCCTTGAATCTTTTAGATATGACTCTTATTCTTCAGTAAATAAACCCATGTAAACCTAGAGAAATCATCAATAAAAGTCAAATATACTTCACACCTACTAATGATGGTTTTTTCATGCTACATAAATCACTACGAACAAGTTCCAGTCAGTCCTATGCTTGCCATGCTTTTCTAGGATTAAAGGGTGCTTGATGATGGTTCCAAGAACACATCCTATACAAAATTCATTAGGTAGAATGATATTTGGGAGACTAGTAACCATATTCTCTGTTACCATAAATTAAAACTTTGAATGTTCAAATGTCCAAGTCGTTCATGCTAAATTCAACTTTGGTCATTGGTTTGAGCAACAAGAGAAATCGGTCTAGAGTCATTTATGGGAGAGTAAAAAAACTTACATAGTCCATCTTTGGGATCTAGATATCTTGTTTGTGTAATTTGAGAAATTGAAAACAAGTTCACACTCAAGATGTGAACATGATAGGCATTGGATATTATACCATGTCGACATTCAACATTTCCACTTCCAGGGACCATGAGGGCATAATCATAAACATAATAAATTTTCTATTCTAGAGGTCCTCTTAAGGAAGATAACAAAGAGGATTCCTTAGCCATATGACGAGTGCAACTAGAATCGAATATCCACTCGATTCGAGTAGTGTGGCAATGTAATGCATGGGAAGTGCTGACATAAAAGATAAAATTATCTCTAGTTCAATTGGTCAATTGAATAGCATATACTTATTTTTTAAGATGCTTGACCTTTTCTTCCAAATCCTTTGTTTTCTTTCAACCAATTTTCTCCATATGTCCCACCTTTCCATTGTATTGACATGTTTTCTTCTTTCGATTTTTCTTGTTTGATGTCAACTCGCTAGTATTTCCTTTAGTGGGTTGGTCGATACAATCTTGTCATTTATTCAGGGTTTTCGATCGACCTTGTTCTTTATAATTTTCCTTGATCTTGCCTTTGAGCAGGTGAGCCTAGTGTCTGCTACCAATATTCCATTCATCAAGTAGCTTTTGTTGATCCTTAATCAATAAAGCACAAAAGGTATCAAAGGAAAATTCCTTACCATATTCCTTGTGTGACATCCAACTAGCGGGAAATGAGGATCATAACACATCATAAGGTGTCTTCGGTCGATTCATCAAGACCAATTAAATGAGTTGTCCATCCTTCTTTGAATTTTTTTTCCCACATTCACCCAATTTCAACTGTAAACCTTTGAGACAAGCCAAATAGTCCTCAATCCTTTCAAAAGAATGAGGTTATATAGATATACATTCTTTCTTTATCTTCATCAGTTGAATTTCATTAACCTTATCAAACAATGACATCATCTTATTCTAGAAAACACGAGGATAACCGATCCCACTTGTATGAAATCGAATAATTTCTTGAAATATAGGTCACGATGACCCTAAAAACCTCATATTTCTTTTTGTCGATAAAAAACTTATCCTGGTCATCCAATGAATATAGAATAGTAGTCATGGTAAATTGCTAGAGTCCGTTGCTCTTTAGTAATGTTTCCATGTCAGGATATCATGTTGCATGGTTACGACCATTCAAAATAACATGTTTTATATTGGAATCCATACTTCTGATATCTTATATATCTAATCCAACTTCAAAGGTTTCAACTGAAAAATATTTATCCCAAATTCGACCAATCCTATATTTGACTCATCATATATTCAGGACAACATGCTAGGTTAATAACAATAGCTTCAAGCAACTACAATTATGGGGGTGGCGTGTGTTTAGAGAACATAATTTCATCTCCTAAACCTATAAAGTGTTTTTCTAATGGGGGGTGTTGGAACAAAATGTTATGTAGGTTCATCACACCTCTGGATCTTCTCAGGAGATATTCAATTGAAGGTTAACAATCGACTAGCATAAAAGTCAATTGAATGCTTGACTGAGTGGTTGATTTATCGGTTGACTGTATAACATATCTCTCTCATGTGTTATGTCATGTAACCCTATCTATAGTTTATAGATTTTGTAGTAGGGTATTAAATCGAGAGATAATAGGATTAGGAATGTATATTAAAATATATCTTTTTCTTGAAAAGTCAAGTATTCTCTTCTCTTCCATCAAATGATTATCTTGAGAATAAAAATGCGTGATAGAAAGACTAGTTTCTCACAAAATGTTGTCAAGTAGTTGCCATGTAGTATTAAGGAGTTGAATTGTTGAGCCACCTTTCATGTTTACAGATCCATGAAGGAAAGAAGTCACACTGTTAAGATAAAAACTATCGAATTCCACGGGGGTTTTAGCTCTTTAATTCATTATCATTTTTATCATTTTAGAATTCTTTCTTAGCATTTATTCCTACAACGTAGATACATGGAACATATCAAGAATATTTTTTTTCATTCTTAAATGGAAGATCTAAACATTGGGGTTTATATAAGATTTATTCTCATTCATTTACAATTTAACATAAATTATGTTATAGATTTTGGTTTTAAGATTAAAAATGATTAGTTTGTCTCTATTCCTGTAATTGAAGGTTTCTCAATGATTTTCCAAAAGTTCAAGTTACAATCAATGACATTCATTTCAAGAGTCTTTATGATTATTTTCACTAGGACGATTTAGGGTTTGTCACTTATTAATCTAACTCATTTTGTATTATGATGTTGACAAGTTGCAAGAAGATATTTCACACAACCTATTCTCTTGGGTTTATCAAAGGATATGTAGTTGTTAGTCCTTGAGGCTTACTAAGTTGAAGATAATATATGCCAAGGCATGATGAGGATCAATTTTTATAGATTTTACAGCTAAATATGTATGTGAATTTAAGATGTGAATGTAAATAATGCTTGTATCTCTCTTATAGGTAAATATTATGCACTGATTTGAACATACAATATCATTTTCAGAACAATTTTACAGAGTATGCCAATACTTTGAATTTAAATGATTATGAATTCTAGCTTATAGAACAAGATTATATGTAAGAAGTGCTTGCAGGACAATTTTTTTACATTTAATGGCAACATAAACGTACTAAGCTTTATGAAAAAGAATTTAGTAGTTTGGAACAAAATGGAAATATCTCATAAGTTTTATAAGGACTTGTAGGACACATGGCATCCATATGAACAACAATAAAGGAAAAATTCAAATACTGATGTAGCATATACATATCTTGAAACTGGGCCATATGTAAAGGAATTGAAATCTTTGTTATCATTTTCACATTAAACATAACAATGCCATTAATGACACAAAAATTAGGCTGAATCTGTTGCTCAAAGTTTTATTAACATCTCATGAAATAATTACATGGATAAGAAAAGTTATGGAAAAACATAAGGAGGAAAAATTATAGGAGAAAACATCAATGTAACACTCTGCAATCTCAATCTCAGAAAAACCTCATTACATGCAAATAAAGTCCACTGACTCAAAAATCCTGGAGAGGCTCTAGAAATTTCCAGCCTTGAGTAATCAATTCAAATTTCATTATTAGGCCTTTTAGGAATAATTGATTTTTGCT
Source organism: Pseudotsuga menziesii (assembly GCA_001517045.1). Taxonomy (NCBI): domain Eukaryota; kingdom Viridiplantae; phylum Streptophyta; class Pinopsida; order Pinales; family Pinaceae; genus Pseudotsuga; species Pseudotsuga menziesii. Next base: position 756,555 of record LPNX010359296.1, on the reverse strand, counting down.
ATTCTAAACTGTTTGAGTGCACAAGATGCTTCCAAAAGACAAAACACCTAGAGAATCCACTCACAAAAATAGATCACATATTAATGCACCGATGTTTTCACGTGATTTAAACCCTCGAAAGGGAAACACTCCATGACCCCAGGCAAATATCTACTTGAGACAGTTTATTATGCAAAAGAAAGAAAGTTACAAATGAGCTTCTCATAATCGATAAACTAGCCAATGACCCTCCATGCTCTTTAAATATATATCTTGGACCAATCAGGTGCTAAGACATAGATCAAAGGTAGTTACGATCTAAGAGAAGATGAACTGTCAAATCACTCTATGTCTAGAACATATTGTGACTGTTGGATTGTATATTTACAAATGCATACTAAAGAAACACACTTTTCCTAACAAATATATTATAACAAGTTGATCTTAAATAACTCCTAAGTGTTTAAATATCCTAACATCCCCCTTTAAGAACAACTTGGGATAGGATTGAAGGATTTACAAAATTGACACTATTAGGAGAAGGAAGGAGGCATTAGATCATATCCCCCCTTAATGATAAATTCCTGAACTCCTAACATAGATCAAAGTTTGGAAAAATTCAATTTTGTAAGAGACTTGGTGAAGATGTCTACAACTTGATCATTTGTAGGGAAAAAAAACACTTCAAGAATGCCATCATGAACAATCTTTTTGATGAAGTGCATATGTATCTCAATGTGTTTATTGCGTTGATGTTGAATTGGATCTTTGGCAAGCTTTATGGCACTTTGATTATGACACCAAAGTGGAGTAGGCTACTGTTTCTCAAATCGAAACTTTGAAAGGATCTGTCAAAGCCATAAAGCTTCATGACTAGCATTAACTATTGATCGATATTATGCTTTTGCTGAAGAAAGAGCAATATACAAGCCCAGGTGATAGGGCTAGAGCTCAGACTGAAAACATAACCTGCAATAGACTTTTGATCATCAGGATATCCAACCCAATATGAATTAGTGAAACAAATAAACAAAGGAGTCCCCCTATACTGTAATGAATCTCGAACTGAATTGTACCCCGAATATATCAAAGTTTGTTTTTTTCTTCTTTCCAGTGACTTTCATGGCATGTTTTCATATAGCAGGAAACACAACCAAAGACAAAAGAAAGATCAAGATGGGAATGATTCAAGTATAAGAGACTACCAACAAGCTGATGATACAAGGTGGCATTTACTTTAGGTGAAGTGCAAGTGGTAGAAAGTTTGAATCCAGACTAGAAGGGAGAAGGGGATGGCTTACAATATTCCATGTGAAAGTGACGAAGAAGGTCACAAGCATACTTATACTGAGAAATAAATATTCCTTCTTTAGCTTGCAAGACTTGGAGACTAAGAAAATAATGCAAATGTCCTATGTCTGTCATTTCAAAATTTTTCTTAAGACTGGATTTCACATGAGTTAAAAGCTTAGGGTCACTACCAGTAAGAATAACATCATCAACATATAGAACAAGGATGATGAGATAGTTTCCTACTTTCTTGGTATATACATTGGGGTCAGAATGAAATCTAGAAAAATCAGTGTCAAGTAGAAAGCTATCCATTTTGGCATAGCAAGCTCAAGATGCTTTCTCAAGGCCGTATAAGTATTTCTTAAGGCGACAAACAAGGATAGATTCATTCTAAACATATCTAGGAGTTTGTTCCATGTAAATTTCCTTCTGTAAATCACCATGTAAGAATGCAAACTTGACATCTGTTTGATTGACCTCCCATTTATGTAAGGATGCAAGGGAAAGAACAAGGCAGATGGAGTTCATTTTTGCGACATGAGCAAAGGTTTCATTGTAGTAAATCCTTTAAACTTGGGAAAAAACTTTGGAAACTAACCTTAAGTCTTTCAACACTTCCATTTGATGCATACTTAGTTCTATAGACCCATTTACATATGACAAGTTTTCTTCCTTTTGGAAGAGTTACAAGATCCCAAGTATCATTTTCCATTAAAGAACGATATTATTCATCCATAGATGCATTCCCATTTGGACTCCCTTAAGCTTCTGCAAAATTCTTGGGATCACGATTCTCTAAAAATTGAGCCAAAAGAGAAGAGGCTCACTGGAACTGCTTATGTGTTCGACATTGATCTCTAGGATCACCGCCAAGATCACCAATCTATTCACATGTTGAATGAACCCAAGGAGGAAGCGATTGTGCTAATGCGATTGGAGGAAAAAGAGGAATCGAAGGTGGATTTTCATCCTCACTGTCATCATCAGAAACTGGAGTTGGAAATATTCCAAGGAAGTTGGAAGTAGAAGAAGGCACAAGCACCGAATTAGGCTCGCAGGCCAAAGATGGCACAAACGCTGAGTTAGGCTCATAGGTCAAGTGATTTTCATCAAATTTTACATCTCTTCTAATAATTATATCATGCGAATGTGGTTGAAGAAGTATATAACCTTTTACATTTTCATAATATCCAATAAATATGCACTTTTCACTTTTAGGTTGCAATGCTTTCATTTTTCATCCGGAATATGAGCACATGCTTCACTACCAAAAACACAGAAGTGACTTACACCTGGTTTAATTTTACTTCATGCTTCTTCTGGTGTGATAACTTGTAAATATCTAGTGGGGGTGAGATTAACAATGTAGTTTTCACAATTTATGGCTTCAACCAAAAATTGAAGACTTAGTCCCTTAACTTGAAGCATAGAGTTATCCATTTCTTTTAAAGTGCGGTTATTTTGTTAAACTACACCATTTTTCTGTGGTGTATATGGAACAATGTGTTTTTGTTCGATTTATTTTTCAGTGTATACATTAGTGAATTTAATGTCCCAACTTGGTATTTTGGAGAAAATTACAAATTGGGCAAAATTCGAGCTTAACTAGTCATGACTCTAGAGGGTTCCAAATTTCACCAAATGGTCCCGAATTTCAAATGAAATGGTATGGTGAGCCTTAAAAAATACCAAGGTGGTTAATGGACACTTTTTATATGAATTTATACCTCTGCAACCTTGTTTGGGGCTGATGAAAAAAATTCCAAAATTACTAGGAAATTGTGATGTAATTTCCCCTAGGGTGTAGGCCAACTGGGCTTCCCAAATTATGTACGAACCTCCAAAATATGTAATAAGAGTATGGGGATTGATATAATACATAATTTAATATCATTACACATGGTTATTAGTTCTTCAAACTGGTTTTAGAGTTCCACATTCGTTTGATAACTTTCAGTGAAATTGCTTTTGGAGAAATTGCATAACTAACTCGATTTTGACATATGAAAGGTAGAGTTAAAGGATAAAATAAGGATTTTAAATATAGAGAACATATACATAGTACAAATTTATTCCCAAAAATTATTAAACACCATATAAATTCCCTCATACAATTCTTGTATACAACTCATTCAGTATGGGAGTCAAATACATGAAAACTAGTGAATTAGTAGCATGGAATTGCAAGAGTTTCACATATGGATTTTGACCCACAGATAATAAGGAAATGAAATTAAAGAATAAAACATAATATATGTCTTTCACAACATCATCAAAATAATATAACATCCCTCATACAAATCTGATACAAGACTCCTTCAAGATTGAAGCCAAAGTCATGGAAACTAATGATTCAATGGCATGGGAATGCAAGCTTTTCATACATGAGTTTATTGGATTTCGAGTCACAAATAATATGGAAATGAAATTACAGATTAATTCATCAGATATGTCTGTAACAAAATCATCCAACTCATAGAATATCCATCATACAAATCTTGTATAAAACTGCTTCAAGATTGAAGCCAAAATTCATGAAAACTAGTGATACAATGGCATGAGAATGCAAGATTTTCACACAATAGTTTCTTGGATTTAGAGATGAATAAATATGGGAGTTAAAGTACAGATTATTACATAATATATGGCTTCAATAACATCATCAAACTCAGAGAAAATTCCTCATACAAATCTGATATAAAACTACTTCAATATTGAAGCCAAATCCATGAAAACTAGTTATTCAAGAGCATGGGGAATGAGAGCCTTTCATACATGTATTTATGATATTTAAAATTTTAGAGAATATTTAAATTATATTAAATAGCCATACATAATACATAAAATCTTAGGCATCAACAATAATCAGCAAAGCACAAGCACCACCCCAACAAGTGCGCCATCAACATGAGACTGTGGGGGAATGGAGAAGAAAGAATGATAGAATAGAGAGATATATGAGAATTAGACTGTATGGAACTTCAAAATGAAACCAAAAATCATTAATTAATCTCCAATTATATGTTTTAATTGCCTCTCCATCAACCAACTTGTAAATTAATTCAACTCCCTCGAAATTGGTTCACAAGCAGGGAGAATGAACACTCACCGTGCAATGGACAAGCAAAAGCTCTCCAAAATGCTAAAGGCCAATTAAAAAATGATCAAAATATATTATCCTTCCTCATGAAATCATTTTATTAACTTCATGAGGCATCCTAACATTGAATTTCCCTCCATGCACTTCCTCCAACTCATCTTAGTGGTTTTAGTAACTCTCACGATACTTGTCTTCCTCTTCATGCTCCAATTATTTCCTCAATTTGAATGGATGCCTATAACTCCAAAATTAGACCTCTTGGTGGATATTTTCATCCATATCATGTAATATTTTCATATTTCAGCAATCAGTTCTGAATTTATCATACTTGTCATATAATCTTTCATCATTTGTTGTCATAGAGTGCATGTAATCTCCTTCCAAGTGCCACACATTGTCTTCTAGTATATTCCTCTTCCATGGGAGTTAATATCCTTTAATAATTTGAATTATTTGTCTCATTATATGATATTTGACACCAAATCACCATCCAATAACGTTACATTACCCATGTGTTCGAATTTGGATGGATACCATGCCAAGTGTGCGGGGAATCTAGTCACCCAAAGGCTCCACAAGCTTCCAACTGTCTTCATGAACCAATGCCACCTTATTTTATTATAATTTATAATTTATGTGACCCATTTAAATGTGAATATGGTAAAATAAAGTCCTTTTGGGTCCCTTATCCCCTTTTTACAAAATTTATGTCTCCATCTCAACCTAGGGAACTAGTAGGATGGTGAAACATTATTTGCAAATAGTCTTATTTGGAAATTATTTAATTGGGGACATGATAGTCCTCCCCACTCAAGATTGCTTGTCCTCAATAAATTCCAAGTTTTTATTCTACAAAATTTGTTCATATTCCCAAGTGGTGTCCTCATTTGGCACTCCTTCCTTTTCACCAAGTGCTCTCTTATGGTTATGCTCATTAATTTTCTTTAGCTGCAATTTGAGCAGTGGTACTCATGTACTGCAATTTTGTGTTCCCAAAATTAAAGAGACGTGGATTGTGCATATTGGTATATCCTATTACATCAACACTAACACCAAAAGTATTCATCAAATCCATAAAAACCAAATTTGCACAAATAATCTATACCTCCATATTTTGGAAACCTTTTCTTAACTTTCACCCAATTTTGCTTCTGTATAATTATTTGAAGTTGGTACTGAGTTACCAAACTTTGAGTTTCTTAACATTGCAATAAAATTTCAGAGAGGAGCCACCATGATTGCTGCTTCGCTACTCTGATTACAATCATCTTCTCAAGTGGTGACTAAATCTCCAATGCTACTCGCTGCCCCCATAATTGAAACCAATGAGACAAAAAATGATGGTAGGGTCCCATATGATTTTGATACATGCATGGTGTGAAATGTATATGATGAAATTCCATGAACAACAAATATGTTAAAATTTAATCCATCTCTCAAAAGGTCTCCCACATAGGAAACTGGAACACTGCTATGCAAAGATGAACTCAAACAACTGAAGGTTGGTATGCTTTCTCAAACCAACAATCGAACTGCTACTCCAAGTGATATGAAACCAAGAAATTTCAAGATCCCATTTCTTGTATTTCACCCTTACAAAAATCATGAGTACAAAATATAGACCGTGAAAGTACATAACAACATCATACAAATGTACATCAAGAAGGTGCCTCATCAAAGAATCATGAAAGTGCTTGTACACCCAAGTAAGTAGATCATCATGTGGTCCATACACACAAGCATCAAGTATTATATAATATCTGCCCCGATGACATAGGTGAGGATCCCATGTCCCATAATGCTTCTCCAAAAAAATATAATGTTCATCAATTTAATCCGCCATGTGTTCTTTCATCCAAGAAGTGAATGAAGAACCTCCACCAAAATCTGAACCAAATAAGGAGCAAAGAAAACTTGAAGACTTCAAGTGGCTCAAAGAATTCTCATCAATGCACCCATGAATATGTATATCATCATGATGAAACAAAGGTTTTTGCTGCAAATGTAAATAATAATGTGGTCTAGTCATGCCATCATCAGAAGGAGAGACAAGAGTTTCATACTCCTCATGTGGTACCATAAAAAAAGAAACCTTTCACCCATACTTCATTAGGATGAATGCTGCAAAATTTGGAAGTGTAGGATGTAGGAGAAAAAAAAAACTCATGCAAATGATCAGAAAGTGAAAAATTTTCATCATGTGAAGGATCCATAGGGGTAGGAACATGCACCTCCCTAAAAATGCAAAACTTTCCGCATAGGTTTGTTCCAAGGTAGTGGAATCATGCACTTCTTCAAAAAGTGTTTAACCATTTTCAAGGTGCAACTCAAGTTCCTCTTCCACCACAACAAGTGATTGGCTCTCATCAATCTCATATTCAAACACATAAAGAACCTACATTTTTACATGTCTCTCATGGTCCCTCATGTCATGAGAATCCTCCAAGCAATCTACCTTATGACAATCTGAAACATAAGAGGAAGAACAAGTATCTTGCAACCTATTAAGAAGTTGCTCATTTTAAGTTTTGAGCTTATGAATATCCTCATTATTATTCAAGTATTCTTCATGTAAAAACTCATTAATTTCAACCAAATTGTTTCTATCAAAATGCAAAGACACGAAATTACCTTCGATTATGCACATTTCTCTTTGAATATTCTCCATGTATTCAAGGAAGGATGGATCCTACAATGAAGAAAATTTCCAACAAGAATTTGATACCAATGCTTTAGTGACTCATGGATATTCATTTCACTCATCGTCAAAGACTCTTCAATGAATTATGGTTCATGGGAGTGAACCTCTTCTTCTTATTTATTCTTGTTTTGATCAACTTCTTGAATCTCAAGTGGTGATAGGGAAGTTGACCTTGGTTCTTCATTAGCTGCTACAAAGTATTCATATTTATGCTCATGAGAAATTTGTATTGCACAAAAATTTTCAAATATGATCTCTATGTCACCAACATAGAGTTGTGAGCACCCATTAGTAGGTGCTCCTTCACAGTTCAAGCATCCATAAGTAGATTCCCTTTGGTCCATGTCCATAGTATAATATGTCTTGGAATGCTATTAAATAGTTTGAAGGTAATATTGTTCATTCTCATGTGATGTTTCCTCATCTTTTTCAAAGTCACTTAGGAGTTACTTTCGATCCTCTTGATATAATAATTTTTCTACTTCACCAACCACATAACTTGGTGACTCCTTGGTCTCCTCCATACTTGTGGATTGCTGATTGTTCCTTAAAGAGTTCATACTTTACTTATTGTTCCTAAATACATACTTGAAAATATATTATTGGAATTAATACCTTTCACAAATATCCCATCTCAAATTTCGATACTCCTGGTAGCATGCTTCGATATCTATGGTTAAAATTTCTTCTTTCGTTGGCCTAGGAGGAAGGAAAGTGGGCATAGTGGGTATAGTAAATACAATACATGTCTAAAAATTTTTATTCAATGGATGGTATTAATGAATAGGTGCAAGGAACATGCTCTGATACCATTGTCATGTCCCAACTTGGGATTTTGGAGAAAATTGCAAATTGGGAAAAATTCGAGCTTAACTAGTCATGACTCTAGAGGGTTCCAAATTTCACCAAATGGTCCTAAATTTGAAATTAAATGGTATTGTGAGCCTCAAAAAATACCAAGGCGGTTTATGGACACTTTTTAGATGAATTTATACCTCTTCAACCTTGTTTGGGGTTGATGACAAAAATGCCAAAATGACTAGGAAATTGTGATGAAATCCCCCCTAGGGTGTAGGCTAACTATGCTTCCCAACTCATGTACGAACATCCCAAATTTGTAAGAAGAGTACGGGGAATGATATAATACCTCATGTAATGTCATTACACATGGTTATTAGTTCTGAAAACTGGTTATATATTTTTACATTCGTTTGAAACTTTCAGTGAAATTGCTTATGGGGAAATTGCATAACTAGCTTGATTTTAACATATGAAAGCTAGAGTTAAAGGATCAGATAAGGATGTGAAATATAGAGAAAATATATAGAATACAAATTTCTTCCAAAACAGTATTAAACACCATATAAATCCCCTCATACAATCCTTGTATACAACTGATTCAGTATGGGAGTCAAATACATGAAAACTAGTGAATTAGTAGCATGGAATTGCAAGAGTTTCACATATGGATTTCTTGGATTTCGACCCACAAAGAATAGGGACATGAAATTAAAGAAAAAAAAATCATATATGGCTATCAGAAAACCATAAAACTCAGAGAAAATCCCTCATACAAATATGATGCAAGACTCCTTCAAGATTGAAGCCAAAGTGATGGAAACTAGTGATTCAATGGCACGGGAACGCAAGCTTTTCACACATGAGTTTATTGGATTTCGAGGAAAAGAGAATATGGAAATGAAATTACAGAGTAATGCATAATATATGGCTGTCACAACATCATCAAACTCATAGAATATCCCTCATACAAATCTGGTATAAAACTACTTCAAGATTGAAGCCAAAATCCATGAAAACTAGTGATACAATGGCATGAGAATGCAAACTTTCTCACACAGTAGTTTCTTGGATCTAGAGCTGAATAGAATATGGGAATGAAATTACATAGTCTTACATAATTCACTAACATCATCAAAATCAGAGAAAATTCCTCATACAAATCTTATATAAAACTACTTCAATATTGAAGCCAAATCCATGAAAACTAGTTATTCAAGAGCATGGGGAATGCGAGCCTTTAATACATGTATTTATGATATTTAGAATTACAGAGAATATGGAAATGATATTGCAGATCCATACATAATACATAAAATATTTGGAATAAACTATAATCAGCAAAGCGCAAGCACCACTCCAACAAGTGCACCATCAACATGAGACTGTGGGGGAATGGAGAAGAAGGAATGATAGAATAGGGAGATAGATGGAATTTGAATGTATGGAACTTCAACCTGAAACTAAAAATACTTCATTAATATCCAAAGAGAGGTATGGATGTCCTCTCCATAAACCAACTTGGAAAGGAATCCAACTCTCTCGAAATTGGTTCACAAGCAGGGAGAGTGAACACTCGTCGTGCAATGGACAAGCAAAATCTCTCCAAAATCCCAAAGGAAAATTAAAAAATTATCAAAAGATATTATATTTCCTCATGAAATAATTTTATTAAATTCATGAGGCCTCCTAAGGTTGAATTTCCCTCCATGATCTTCCTTCAACTCATCTTAGTGTTTTAGCAACTCTCATGACACTTGTCTTCCTCTTCATGCTCCAATTCTTTCCCCAATTCGAATGGATGCCTCTAACCCCCAAATTTGACCTCTTGGTGGTTATTTTTAGACATTTCATGTCGTACTTTTCATATGTAAGCAATCAGGTCTGAATTTGTTATACTTTTCATATAATCTTTCATCATTTGTTGTCATAGAGTGCATGTAATCTCCTTCCAAGTGGCACACATTGTCTTCTAGTATCTTCCTCTTCCATGGGAGTTATTATCCTTTATTGATTCAAATTCCTTGGCTCATTATATGATATTTGATACCACATCACCATCCAATAATGTTACATTACCCATGTGTTTGAATTTGGATGAATATCATGCCAAGTGTGTGGGGAATCTAGTCACCCAAAGGTTCCACAAGCTTCCAAGTGTCTTCATGAACCCATGCCACCTTATTTTCTCAGAATTTATCATTTATGTGATCCATTTAAATGTGAATATGGTAAACTAAAATAATTTTGGCTCCCATAGCCCCTTATTACAAAATTTATGTCTCCATCTCAACCTAGGGAACTAGTAGGTTGGTGAAACATTATTTGCAAATTGGAAATTATTTAATTGGGGACATGACAGTGAAATTGTTGTTAACACATTCTCCTCCATTATCAGATCTTAACTTAAGAGCTTGATGACCATATTGTTTTTCAACAAGGGCCTTGTAGGCCAATAACATGTTAAATACTTCGCTCTTAAGTTTTAGGAAATAAACCCAAGTGCATTTGGAGTAATCATCAATGAAAGTTAAGAAATATTTGAAACCAGAAAATGAAGCATGTGGAATTGGACCACACAAGTCACTATGCACAATCTACAAGGGGGTCGAGGCGTGCCAAGATGCACATTTGTCAAACTGTCTCGATGATGTTTTTCGAGTACGCAACCGAAATAAACACCATCCTTTCAAGATACCATCGGAAGACCGATCACCATATTTTTCTTTACATAGTTGTTGAAATGATCGATAATTTAAGTGTCGAAATCGCTCATGCCAAAGTTTTCTCAACTCATCACTATGAGAAACAAAACCTTAAGGAAAAGGTGATGACCCAAATTTGTTAAATTTGTACAACTTGGTAATATCATCAACAATTCTAGTAGCTAGGACATGCTTAGGATCTTTAAAATCCTTGATTACAACTTGGTGAGGTGTAAATGTTACAATTTTACCATCACCAGAATGAGTGATGTGATAGATTGACAAAAAATTGGAGGAAATTCTTGGAACACATAGTACATCACTAAAATGGCCATTATCTATTGGAACTGTTCCAGATCATACAACACTTAGAGATCTATCATCACCAATAAATATTTGTTTGTTGTTACATTCATGCATAGTAGAAAATATTCTTGATCCTTAGCCATATGATAAGATTCTCCATAATCAATGAGCCATTCATTTGAATTAGAAGAAGCAGTTGTAGTATAGGAAAAACCAGAAGCGCAAAGTGCATGTTTATGAGATGTAGATTCTGAAGATGAATCAAGGCTTATGTGGTGCTTCTTCATTGCTGCTCCAAGGTTGCCATCTTCTTGAAACATTTAGATTCATCATGATTATATTTCCCTCAATAGTTGCAATGACGCTCACTATTTTTACCTTTTGGCTTGGTGCCTTTGTCATTTTTAAAGAATGAGTTGACTAAGAGGGTTTTGGACCCTTGTTTGGATTATTATTACAATGATTTTGTTTCTTGAGAGGCTTAGACTTTTCTTTCTGTTGTGCCAATAAGGATTTCCTATATGTATCTACATTGCTAATCATTCCAGTATGTATGAGCTTCTATTGCTCTCTAATCAAGGAATCACAAAAGGATTCAAGACTAGGTGCTATATAGCTAGTTGTATCCAATGATTCATTCATGGAGTAAAATGTAGATACAAAAAAAAATATGCAGGTTCAAGTTTGGAAAGAATATGATAAATGCATTGCTTGTATTCCCTTTTAATTTTGCACTCTGCACATAAGAGTATAAGAGTTTTGTACTTAGATAAATAATCTTAAATGTAGGAAAAATCACTTGGATTTAAAGAAATCAACTCATTTTCAAGCTGATGACCTTGAATTTCATTGTGTTTACCAAATACAACTTCCAACTTTTCCCATGCTTTATCTGCTTCATCAATTCCAGATATGTGGAATCGCAAATCAATAGAGATTGACATCCCAATCAATCCACAAGATTCATTACATTTATTTGCCAATTTTATTTTCTTATCATCATCAGTGGGTTCTATTTCTTTCCCTGAGGTAATTCGGTAAAGTCCTCTACTTCGTAAGAGATCTTCCATACGAGATTTCCATGAGAAACAATTGAAACTAGTAAGTAGAATATCACAAGGGGTGGCCATACTGTAAAATAAAGGCTGTAAAAATAGAAACCAATGGTTTGGATGCAAATATCTCATAAAACAGGATGCTTAAAAATAAACGGCACTGAAAACTAACTCCGGATGAGAAAGTTATGCTTGATTGAGAAAAGGTTAAAGCTTACCCCAAGAGAGACGTGGTAGATAGATGATTGACCTTTTAAACCCACTTTACAATAATGTTGCTTTATGTGAATAACTTTTGTAAAATAAGTGAAATTCACTTTTACAATGATGTAACTTCAAATATTGCATGCAAAAACTAAAAAGACTTTAAGTGACTCGATTTTATAATTTAAGTGAGATGCACTTTTACAATAAAGTAACTTAAAAATAGAAATTACAAGCACTTTTAGAAAAGTAACTAACAAGACTTGAACTCAAGACCTTTTAATTAATAAAACAACTTTTAACCAAGTGAGCCAATATTAAAAAGTACGTAAAATATGGGAAGGAGGAAGGTATTTTTTTTACTCTTTTGTCTCGATGTGCATGCTTGCTTCTTTTCCTACAAATCACTTCACATAAACCGAAACAAAAACTACAAAAAAAACTTGTCTGCCACAATTTTGGGATTAGTTCTCATTAGCTTTCCTGGAATGTCTACATTTTCCCACAAATCCCGATTTACAATGATCACACAAGGTGCACGATAAAGAGCATACACAATAGAGGAAAACCCTTTCCCTCCCATTTCTGATTTGCTGCGATTGTACGAGGTGCACGACAAAGAGCACACGCAACCAAGAAAGGAAACAATCCAAAACAAAAAAAAAAGATCTGATAAACTATAAGATTGTTTTTTTATTTAAAAAAACGTCATTGTAACATTATACCTTCAAATACGATGAATGGCCGTCCGTCTCCTCTTCTATCACACAATTTAGCAATATGCCTTGAGGATATTTCTATTGAGAGGTATTAATCCAATATGAAATATTTGACAGGTTACAATTTCAAATATATAGCCTCTGATTTACTCATATGCTTTGGACATTCAAGGTGCATCAAATAATAAACAATATCCCTGTACCATGTAGATATTTCAAATTTTGGATTCACTTTCATTTCATTATTTTGGAAACCTTCTTTGTCTCTTATGTCTTCTTCCTCTGTTAGTTCTTCCATCATATTTAGATCTAGTGCTTCACAATTTGATTCAACCAATATTTTTTTTAGTCCTTTCCCTTTGACCAATTTGGCAGGCTTGATTTCTATGTCATATTCTTGTATTTTGGCAATCCATTTACCTCTCCTTCCTTCATTTTATGTCTAGATGACTATATATTTTACAATACTTTGTGGCACATAAGAAATTACATGTGAATGTAACAAATAACATCTGAAGGATTTTAGTACTTCACCATGGTGTAATATTGCTTCTCTGTTAGGCTATACTTCAGCTTTGCATCCCTTAAATCTTTACTGAAAAATGAAATTTGATGTTCATATCCCTCTTGGTTCTTTTGGGGAAGGACAACTACAATAGTCCTAGATGAAGTAAGATAAAAATCAAGGAAAAACTTCGTATAATCTAGAATTATCAATATAGGGGCCTCTCCCAAATCCCTTTTGAGCTGCTTAGAAGATTCCGTCCAATTAACTTCATTTTCCTTCTCTATCATATTGGTAATGATTTTTATCATTTCATCCAAATTTTGATTAAATATCCTCAAGAATTTTATCTTTCCCGTGAAGTTTGTACTTCTTTCTTATTTCTGGAATCTTAATTGACTACAACGGCTTCCACCCTTTCTGGACCGATTCTTAGTCCATCCTTGGAAACAATGTGTCCCAATAACTTTCCTTCCTGTAAGGAAAAATGTGATTTCTTAGGATTGAGGGATAATCCATACCTTCTGCATTTATTAAATGTTTTCTTCAAATGAGATAAATGCTCTTCATCTGTATTATAAAAAAAATCATGTCATCAAGATATATCACAAAAATTTATCCCTTTCTCCCACAAAGGCTATATCAATGGCTTGATGAAATGTTGCTCCTACATTCATACACATGCAAGGCATATTGTCATACATGAATGTACCCCAAGGGGTCATGAAATATGGATTTTATTTGTCCCCTTTGATCATTGCAACCTAGTTGTATCTTGAAAAACCATCCATCATGGATATTATGTTTTCCCCGACCACTCTTTGCAAAATTTGATCCATATTTGGCAAGGGATGGTTATCCTTTAAAGAGCGTTTATTAAAGCTTATGAAGTCAACACATAATATTATTTCTCCAATTTTCTTCTTGAATAGTACCAAGTTTTCTACCCACTCTGAATATCTCAAAGGAATTATGATCCTTGAGTTTAATAGTTTTCTTACTTTCTTTTCAATTATGGGAAGCAAAACATGGTTGATTTGCTAGAGCTTCTTCTTGAAATGCTTCACTCCAGGATTTAAAGGTATATTGTGTTGAATAATATATGTATCATATGTCCCAATATCTTCATACTTCCATGCAAAAACATCCATATATTCTGCAAACGATTTTAAATACTTCCATTTGACTTCAACATGCAACAATTTAGATAGTTTGATATATTTAGGCTCTTCAATTGTGCTAATGTTCATATTTTCTACATTTTCCTATTTTGGATGAACAATAGGTTTGACAATAATGCTATTTTTATCAAACAACCTTTCTAATGGAACCGAACCTTTGGGGATGAAATTATTCTTCAGCTGCAATATCCTATGATTTGCCACATTGATGCTGAATTTTGGATCTATTTTTATCTCTTCTTAATAGTATGCATCTTCATCTTGATCTTGATCTTGAACTATGCAAGTATTTGAGAACTCATATGTCATTTCTAATTTTCTTTTAAATTTGATGATCATCTTCAAAGACTTTCCAGTGCTTCAGGTTGTCAGGGACACAAGGTCTGTTTATCATTTACACTTACTGCTTCAGAGTGATCTCTTTGGGGCCCTTTAAATGAACTAGCAACAACAACCAAGGAACATGCTTTCTAATTCATATCTCTTAGGACAACAATGATATTAAAGTAAATAAATAAATTTTATATGAGATCCCATACTTGGTTCTTATATGCTCTCATCTTGGGGTGTTTAGTCTGATAAACATTTCTGATTTCATGAACAATTAATTATGAATCTCCATAAGTAGTAATATGTGTTATCCCCATCCTTTTGGAATATTCCAATCCCAATATGAGTGCTTCATACTCTGCAACATTGTTTGTGGTCTCAAAATTGAGTTTGAATCAAGGAGAATTTCTTCCTGATTTGGGGATAAGAGCACTACTCCCGCTCTTGCTTCTCCTTTTGATGAAGCTCCATCAATTTTTTTTTCCAAATATAATATGATTCTAAGGAGGTATCTTGAAAAACCACTTCTATATAGGAATTTGTTTCATATATTTCATCCAAATCCATAATTCAACATCCCATATCCTCTTCCAAAGAATACACATGATAATTCATATGGATGTTTTGGTCACTGATCACATAGGAATATTTGGCCTCTCTGTATAATCTTTTGGTTTCTCCTGCAAATAAAGGTAGCGTAGCATACTTAATGTCCATTTGCATAGTTCCTCCCATCTTCTTAGCCCAAATTATTGACAACAACATACCATATATGGTAGGAACATCTGCCACCACCACATCCATCGTAATGCTATTTGTAGGTAGCTGAGCTAAACTGACCACCATATATTTAATCATACCTAAGCACAACACTTTCTTAGAGTCAAAAATCTAAAAATCAAGATATGGCTTGGTGATCTCTAATCCTACCTGCTCCATGATGACTTTTGGAATTAAGTTGTTGGAGGCTCCCGAGTCTAACATACAATTATGCAACAATTTTACTTGTTTACTTAAAGTTACGTAGAATGGGGTTGTATGTTCATCTTTTTCCTCCTCAACCACAAGACCTACTAAAATGGCAGGTTTTCATCAGCTAGATTCAATGTATAATGATGGAT
This sequence comes from Pseudotsuga menziesii, assembly GCA_001517045.1. Lineage (NCBI taxonomy): Eukaryota > Viridiplantae > Streptophyta > Pinopsida > Pinales > Pinaceae > Pseudotsuga > Pseudotsuga menziesii. The sequence continues at coordinate 740,558 of LPNX010359296.1, read as the reverse complement.
ATTTCGTCCAGTTAAGTTTAGGACCTTTTCAATTTGTTTATGATAAACAAGGTTTCTGGTCAACTTTGACATAGGTATAAGGAGTTTTATTTTGGCTAATTCATGTTCAAGATAAAAAGGAATGGGAAACTTTTCTTGTTCTTTCTTTTTAGGCTCCATTCTCTTAGGTTGAGAAACTCCAACTTTATTTTGTACAACAAGGAGTATAGGTTCGGTCATTCTTTCTTGTGGAACAAGAGACTTCCTAGAAGTGAGTTAGCTATCAACAATTATATCAGGTTTTGGATCTTCAACAACTTTTGTAGGGGAAGTGTTTTTCTCTTGATTTGCAAGATTGTTTTTAGGCATCAAGTTATATATCCTCTATTATCCTTGATCATTCTGGTATACTTATTCATGTAAAGATATTTCATACTCCTCCCATGTCATATGTATTGTATCATTCTCATAGGTGGTTATATATACTCCTCATCTGGGGGCATATCTGCAAACTTATTATTATTATTCTTATTATTTTCCATGATAGGAGGGTGGAGAGGAGGATCTTCATTCATTCTTTATTTGTTTATAGTCTAAGAGTTTAAAGGATTTTTTTACTAATTTGGATTTCTATAAATTCTAGGCTTGTCGATTTCTATTAAAGTTATCTCCTTCCACCTCTATCTTGGTAAGCTTGTTTGACAGACCTCTGAGTATTATTGACATCTCTTTTATTTTTCTATCTTCTGAAGATTTGTCTTTACCAGAGGTTTTCACATTTTCTTTAAATTTTTTCTTATTAAGATCTTGCTTATATTTGAGTTTTCCAGAGGTTTTCATGTTCCATTCTACATCCATAGCATCATTTTGCATACTCAAAATAGTTGCATACCTCATCCTCTCAAGGTCATGGAAAAATCAGGCTCATAAGCCCTGCATATGTGACCTTAGTTAATGCTTTTGAATGTTTGACGTCCTGAGGAATATTACTGTATATTTTATTAATTTTTTTTTTGAATTCCCCCGTTGTTTATCTAATATTTTTCTTTAATGTAACAATTTCCTTAAGATAATACAGGTGATCCATTTTTTCACTTCCTTGATTTGGGGAAACCAATATACCTGAGAATTTCTCATTTCTCTATCTCATTGTGTTATGTTTTCTATTTACAATACAATATCATAGCACACAAAAACCTAACCCATTAAACTGTTAGAGAAGAATAACCCTCTCCTTAGTTTCATTCTCCTACCTGGTGACGTAACTATGATTTCATGATTCTAGTGGTATAAAACTCATTAAATTTGACCACATGAGTCACCCTATATATTAATTATAAATTAAAAGGTTCCTATACAGACCGATCTACCTTAATTGATGTCTATTCCTTGGTTTAGGGGCACTTTCCTAGATTTGGGGCATGTATGAGTTAAAGGTGAGCTAGGGACTAGTTGCACTCCACAAATTTATGTCCTAACTGACACTTGATGTACCTCTGTAGTCATTACCACTTTAGTTGATCCTTTTTAGGTATGTGCTTGTGGACGCAATCGGTTGCATGCATGTAATCAGGAATAATGCACCTTCTGCGGACAAAAGCTGTTCCTTTGGTCTGAATGGTTCAGATCCAAAACAAATGAGTGAATAACTTGGTTGAAGACCTTCCCTGGACATTATAGAAGCCTGGAATATAACTCTAACGAAAGACCTGTATACCTGTAAGACATATCAAACATACAAAGACATCAAAGCTACCAGAAAAACATCTACATGTCCATATCAGTGACTAAGGAATCCAATAACATGTATGCGAGATTTACACAACAAACATGTGGGAAGGAAATCAACTTTGCATTAGAAAATAAATGAAAGAGCTTAAAACCATGTGCCTTAGTGTCGATACACTCCTTCACAAGACTAACACCTTATCCCCAATAGCTCCAACTTGCTCCACAATTGCTCTCTGATGGATTAGGCCAGGGTATCAATTCAACAGCATAACTCTACTATTCTTCTCCTTCCCCTCAACTATGGACATGAGATTTTATTTATAAGGCTTAATGGATAGGGATAGTTGAGAGAATTATGGGTGAGGTGGCTCTAAGATCCTACCAAGAGGGATCTTGAGTTCAACTAACCCATATTGATAGGGATAAGGGAGGACACAAGGCTCAAGGTATAGAAGCCGCAAGAAACTTCTCTTTTTCCCATTTTACCTAGGGTACTGCTTTTGTTCCCTTATGACAAAGCAGTTTAGGTGAGAACCGCTTCAAAGACAAAGCACTTCCGCGGTGGCACCGCTTCTCTATAACAGGACACAGGTGGTGCTGAGCAAGGTACCACTCATTAGCCAAAGGGTAAGCGTGGTGCTAGGTTTTTTCAAGTAGAATTGACATCCAGAGCAAGTTTCCACTCCAAGTTTTGGGATTAAGGGAAAACATAGGGGTTAAGGATCTCATCACATGATGGTGACAAGATTTAGGTATAACAATGCACATCCTTTAATTAGAACTAGTGATCAGTGAGTCAGAAGTCAGTTAAACTCAGACTTGAAGAGTGTGCATGAATAACTAAGGGTCTCTAGCTATAGTCAAGACTAAATAGTATGTCATTCACTGCATGAGAAATTCGAATATCCTCCTTACTATTTATTTCCTTTCACTTCATTCATTGAAGCTCAATGTAATGCAACATTCTCTCTAGCTATTTGATCTATCTTTTTGTGTAATGATTAATGCAATCACATTTATTACATGAACTTGTTGATTATTTATCTGTTCACATAGTATTGCTATATTTTCTAGTATCTAGATCCACATGCTCAAATTCTATATGGTATCAAAGTAGTAGGGGTGCTAAATAGTTAGTATACTAATTGTTTTTTCAAGGATCTAGTTCAAATGGCAGGGAAAAGAAGTACATTTGCATCCATCAAAGAACACATTTTCTACCATGTAACTATCTCCCCAATAGATTGTAACCCCTTCAACTAATTTTAATAAAATTCAAGAGTAGAAATGACCTTGAAGATGAAGGGGCTCTACCGGGTCAGAATGGGAACTAAGGTGGAACTAAATGGAGTGGTTGAAAAGTCCAAATACTTGAATTGAATGGATGAAGCACATGGAATGATTTGCTATTCAATTTTTCCATACTTACTCTACCACATTTAAGCCAAGAAAATTCCAAATGAATATTGGACCACACTATCCACTCTCTTCAAAACACAAGATGAAATGAGGGGCCATCAATTCGAAGTGGAACTAAAGAAATTTATACAAAGTGATTTTGACTCTATTCAATATTTTTTCACCAAGTTCAAATTAATTCCTTTGCAGCTGAATATTTCATGTAATATCGAGAATCATGACACACAAATGGTACTCTCTATTCTCTCTAGATTGGGTCAGGATTATAGTGTATTTGTTTCTTCCTTCCATGCTACTAGATTGGCTCTTGGAGCATCTTTCAAAATGCCTACCTTGGATGTATTTTCTTCATCCTTTCTTCAAGAGCAAGATACTATCTCACAAATGGGCCTACAAGACCTCAAAATCACATGCAGTTGCAACAAATGAGGATAAGAAGGGCACAAGCAACCAAAAGAAGCAATAAGGCAAATGGGATCAAAATCCTAAGTTTTCACATGACAAAGGCAAACTCCAAAGAAGGAAAGACTAAGAAGGAGCTGCCTTTGTGTCCTTTTTGTAGGAAGGGACCTTACAAAAAATAAAAGTGTAGGTATAAAAAGTTTTTCGTAGTAAATGAAGACAAACTATGCAATTAAAAGAGTGAAATCCATCCTCCCAAAAGAGGACCTACACTTGTGACAATTTCAGCCTAAAATATAGCTTCTTAGATCCTAAAATATAGTCAATCCAACCACATGGAATCATACAAGGACATGCTCACCTCTATTCATCCATGTAGCAATCAAGAAGTACTCATGGGAGACAACACACTGATGAAGGTATGTGGAATATGGGACATTCTACAAAAAGATGGGTAGTTTCAAGATGTACTTTGTGAACCATATTTATCCAAAAATATCCATTTCCATCTACCAAATCACTCACTCAGTCAAAGGAAAGTGAGTTGAGTTCACCAAGGACCCAGTAATAATCTATGATATGATTGTTGGATCAAAAGTTTCACTTGGGAAAGTGGATCACACATTAGAGGAAATTTCAACTCAAAATGGGCCTTTTAACTTTTATTCAAATTCCATGTCATCATGTGTTAGCCAATGAAATTGCTTTAAATTTGAAATACCGTATAGGTCTTAAACACTTTTTTAATATAAATTTGGGGATAGCTATCATAAAAAAAACTACTTTTTTTGTTTGTATTTTTGACATATCTCCCTGTGTTTTTACCCAAATTTCAATTGGAAGAGCTTGTTGAATGCGGAATTAAATTCCGCATCCAACAAGTACCCACTCGACATACTTTTGACGGACCCTGCTACCCCAAAAACAAGAAATACCTGAAAAAATAGAATGATGATGTCATCATTCCGTTTTTCAGGTATTTCTTGTTTTTGGGGTAGCGGGGTCCATCAAAAGTATGCCGAGTGGGTACTCGTTGGATGCGGAATTTAATTCCGCATTCAACAAGCTCTCCCGATCGAAATTTGAGTAAAAACACAGGGATATATGTAAAAAATACAAACAAAAAAGTAGTTTTTTTTCTTTTCTTCCTCCAAAATTAATAAATATTATTTTATTAATTTAACTATTATTTTATTAGTTCATTTTAGGAGGCCCATTTTGAGTTGAAATTTCCTCTAATGAAAACAAGTTGTATGTTTTCTTAAACTTCTTACCAAAATATCTTGCTTCAGTTTTATTAATGCATTCTAATTATGTTAGTAGATTATGGCATGAGCGGTTTGGGAAAAATATGTTAATATTTCATATGCTAAGCTAGATATCATTAGTGTTTAATCCAAATTCACAACAGTAGCATATGTAGAATCACTGAAAGAAACACAATCACAAGATAGACACAATATTTATCTTGGGAAACCCTCAAGGGGAAGAAAACCAAACAAAAACTTCCTCTGTATAAGATCTATAAGATAAAACCCAAAAATAGGTATTCTCCTCCTTGTTGATATGTCTCTCTCTCTCTCTCTTATGCGCTACTCAAGTGAGTGAGTCTGTGTTATGAGGACCACAAATCCTCTATTTATACACTTTAAGCCACTTGACTTTTACCCTAACAAGTTGACCCCACTAAATTGACTGGGCCGACTTCATCTAGGAAGACTCAAAACAATATTATATTATATTCATTGGGGTACTATTGACCTAACTTACAATGGAGGCTTTAACTCATGACTCTATGATGACCAATTACAATAGTAACATCCCGGTAGAGGAATAATAACATATCCCTTGGGATGTATCAGTAAAATACATTTAGAATATCCTTTGAAGTTACAATATTTCAACACTCCCCCTTAACGAGAAGGGTATTATACTGACAACATTATCATCAACAATAGGAGTAACGAGAGAGAGAATCTTGAGCAGTATTGAGGTAATACATCTATACGTCATAGGAAGTTTTCAACAATCATCAGTAACTAAAATAATTACTCTTCAATGTCTTCATCTCCTGCAGCACACAATCACTTGATCCTTTTGCAACAATACTTCGATCTTCCTAATCCTTTACAAAAGCACTTTGATCTTCTCGATCCTTTGCAGAAACACTTATATCTTCTTGGTCCTTTGCAACAACACTTCGATCTTTTTGATCCTTTGCAACGACACTTCGATATTTTTGCAGCATCACTTCGATCTTCTTGATCCTTTGCAGTAGCACTTCGATCTTCTTGATCCTTTGCAGTTGCACTACTTACAGTACACATGATATCTTTGCAGGATGATCAATACCTATCACTTTAGGACATAGGTCCAAGGATGATGCAATCCTCCATCAGCCTACTCCCCCTTAACGAGAAGGGTCCATAGTATTAACCAGATGAATCATCTACAACTGAATGTAGATCTCATCTGCACATGAATGCAGGACCTGTCGTCTGTAAGGACTCATCGTAGACCATCCTCAGCCTGTTAGAGCTAGGACCACTCCAAGCAAGTGTTATACTACGACATATACATGTACATGTAGGCATACTCTCCATATAAGAGTATTTTTTGCAACATTAGATCTCAACTGCACCTAGATGCTGGCCCTCATCGTAGGACATCCTCAGCGTGAAAGCTAGGACCACTCCATGTGAGTGTTTTATTATGATGTCTGTAAGGACTCATCATTGATCATCCTTAGGACTAAATCTAGGACTTCTCCCGAGTGAGTGTTATTCTATGGCATCTACATATAAATGTAGGTACACTCTCCATGCGAGAGTAATATCTACAAGGCAGATCTCAACTGCACCTAAATGCAGGCCCTGTCATCCGTAAGGACTCATCATAGAGAATCCTCGGCTTCAAATCTAGGACCACTCCTAAGCGAGTGTTATTATGCGGTATCCACAAATGAATGCGGGTACTCTCCATTTGAGAGTAACGTCCGCAAGGCCATCCTTATCTAGTAAGGACAAATCTTAGGAACATAGTGTTATTTCTTGTAATACCATCCTCAAGAGAGGATGCCATCGTCCACAAGTGAATGTCGAAACTCGTCATTATCTTTAGACATACTTGACCTCTTTCATACTGGAGATTCAAAGTCATCCTGTCATCAATGACGGTCTTATCATCACTCCCCATTTCCAAGGAGGATCCATATCATCAACCTACTCCCCCTTTGTTTGAGGAGGGTTCATATCTTCGACCCGTTCTTTCTTTCCGAGGAGAGTCCATTTCTTCGACTTGTTCCTCCTTTTCGAAGAGAGTCCATATCTTCATCATTTGTAGTATCATCATTGTTCCTCCTTGCGAGGAAAGTCGTTTCAAACTACATCAAGCTTGTCACAAAAATATTCAAACTTTACTCAAGATAGGGGCTTGGTCAGCACATCAGCAACTTGCTCATCGGTACTCACATACTGGAGTTTTATAGCTCCCTTTTGTACCATATCCCTTATATTTAAGTATCAGATTTCTATGTGCTTTAATTTATCATGGAACATAGGATTCTCCGTCATCTTTATGCAACTCTAGTTTTCACAAAGAATCACCGTGGTATCCAACTCCATGTCAAATAGTCCTGACATCAGTTTTTGAAGAAATATCGCTTCACAACTGGCGGAGCAAGCTGCTATGTACTCTGCTTCAGCTGTGCTGAGAGAAACACATGATTGTTTCTTACTAAACCATGAGATCATGGCAGATCCTAGACAATAACATCCACCTGAGGTGCTCTTCCTGTATGTGACACTCCCTACCCAATTTGAATCCGTATATCCATATAATTTGTAGTCATGATCTCAAACATAGTATAGTCCAAACTATATCGGACCCTTTAAGTACCTCATCACATGCTTTACATCTATCAGGTGAACTCGTCTAGGTTTAACTAGATACTGACTTAAGGTGTTCACAGCAAAGCATATATATGGCCTTGTATTTGTCAGATACATCAATGACCCAATAATTTGTTTGTACTAAGTCATGTCCACTAATTCTGATGATTCATCAGATAATAGCTTTAGGTTGGTGTCCATGGGTGTGTCCATGGATTTACAATACAACATATCAAATCTTTTCAATATTTCTACTACATACTTTCCCTGGTTCAAAAAGATTCCTTCTGGTATCTACGACACTTCCAACCCGAGGAAATAATGCACCAATCCAAGATATTTCATCTTGAATTCTTTGGCCAGCTTCTTCTTGCTCTATGTGATCTTTTTCCCACTTCTAGTCAGAAATAGATAATCTACATATAGTAATAGTATGACAGGTTCATCATCCATAATATTCATGTAAAGGTTAGGATCAACTTTACTTTTGGTAAAGCCCAAGATTGTCAAGAAGCTGTCTATTCTTCCATACCAAGCTCTAGGATCTTGCTTCAGTCCATACAAATCCTTTTTCAACTTACATACATGAGTCACTCTATCTTTGACTTCAAATCCTTGTGGTTGTTTGATGTAAACATATTCCTCAATCATACCATTCAAAAAGGTTGTCTTTACATCCATCTGGTGTAGATCCCACTTCATCATGGAAGCAAGTGTCATGATGGTTTTGATGGAAGTGTACCTTGATTACTGGAGCAAATGTCTCTTCATAATCAATCCCCTGTTTTCGAGAGAATCCTCTAGCCACAAATATTGCCTTGTAATTTTCAATACTTCCATCAACAACATGTTTTATCTGTAGATCCATTTCGAAGATACCACACTCTTGTTTTCTGGTTTGGGTACTATATCCCATGTTCGGGTACATAGGGTACTCCCAAAAGACCAAACACCTTTAGAAACTGCTTCACACAAATAGATCACAGATCAACACACCGATGTTTGTCATGTGGTTAAAACCCTCGAGAGGGAAACAGTCCACAACCCCAGCCAAATAGCTACTTGGAGCAATTTATTATGCAAAAGAAAGAAAGTTACATGAGCTTCTCATAATCGATCAACTAGCCAAGGACCCTCTATGCTCTTTAAATAGAGATCATATACCAATCAGGTGTTAAGCCATAGATCAATGGTAGGTATGATCTAAGAGAAGTTGAACCGTCGGATCACTCTATGTCTAGAACATATCGTGACCATCGGATTATAATATTTACAAATGCATACTAAAGAAACACACTTTTACCTAACGGATATATTACACAAGTTTATCTTAACTAACTCCTAAGTGTCTAAATATCCTAACATCCCCCCTTAAAAACAACTTGGGATAGGATTGAAGGATTTACAAAAGTGACACTATTAGGAGAAGGAAGGAGGCATTAGAGCCTATCCCCCCTTAAGGACACATTCCTGAACTCATAACATAAACCAAAGTTTAGAAAACTTCGCTTTTGTAAGAGACTTGGTGAAGATGTCTGCAACTTGATCATTTGTAGGGCAATAGAGCACTTCAATAACACCATCATGAACAAGATTTCTGATGAAGTGCATGTGTAGCTCAATGTGTTTGCTGCGTTGATAGAACTGGATCTTTGGCAAGCTTGATGGCACTTTGATTGTCACACCAAAGTGGAGTAGGCTGTTGCTGCTTGAATCCAAACTCTGAAAGGATTTGTCGAAGCCATAAAGCTTCCTAACTAGCATTAACTATGGCTCGATAAAATGCTTCTGCTGAAGAAAGAGAAAGAGCTTGTTGTTTCTTACAATCCCAAGTGACAGGTCCAGATCCCAAACTGAATACATAACCTGCAGTACACTTTTGATCATCAGGATCGTCGGCCCAATTTGAATCAGTGAAACCAACCAACAAAGGTTTCCCCCCTGTACTGTAATGAATCCCAAACTGAATTGTACCTCAAATATATTGAAGTATTCTTTTTGCTTCTTTCCAATGACTTTCATGAGGAGTTTGT
>LPNX010359296.1:698809-716194 GCA_001517045.1 Pseudotsuga menziesii | reverse complement strand
AGAGAGAGAGAGAGAGAGAGAGAGAGAGAGAGAGAGAGAGAGAGAGAGAGAGAGAGAGAGAGAGAGAGAGAGAGGAAGTTGATGAAGATATATTTCTCTAGGTATTCTACCCTGGTTTGACATTGTACTTAGTGACATTGTACTTAGTGAAGAAGTCATTAGCAATTCAATTGGGCCTTTTATGGATGTGCATGTGCATGAAATCAATTGCATGTGCATCCTTCAGTTAGAACTACTGCTCAATGAGTCATAAGTAAGGGTGTTTGGATTTAGTTAGGCCTAACTAGTCTCTCATGCACTACATGAGAAATTCAAATTGCCTCCTTACCTAATTCAGATTTCCTTGCTATTTATTTCCTTTAACTTCATTCATTGAAGCTCAATGTAATGGAAACATTCTCTCTAGATATTTGATCTATATTTTTGTGTAATGATTAATGCTATCACATTTTTTACATGAATTTGTTGATTATTGATCTCTTCTCACAGCTTTGTAATCTTGTTTAGTATCTAGATCCATATGGTCAAATTCTATATAACCCATATTAGATTACAACCTCAATTCCTTAACTAGAATTAGTTTACAATGGGAAGAAAAACCATCAACCCAAAACAACTCAAAATGGACAAAACATTGACCCAAAAATTTATTTCGACAACACTTCCCCTAAGCTCTTGATGGGGGGCTTTCTTCCCCCCATGCCCCCTTTCAAGGGAGATAATAATCCCCATCATACCCTCTTTGCTTTGGAAATATACAAAGAGTAAAACACGTGTCCAACATTCTCCAACTTGTTGTATTCTTTGAAACAAGGGTGAAAGGGGGGAGCATTCATGAAATCAAATGCTAAGGGAAACAATACTCATTGATTTTCTACACCAAGGGAAATTTTCAACACTAATAAACATTGCCAACAAATTTGAAACAATATTCAAGGTTTCAAACTTCTCCAAAAATACTTTGTTTTGTTCAGCCATGTCTCTAATAAAATGGTGTTCTACATCAATATGATTTGTCTTGGAATGATAAGCATGGTTCTTTTCTAGAATAAAAATTCATTTCAATTGCGCAACCTACTCTCACTACCTTTTGTAAAAAAATAACACTTGAACACAACATTTGCAAACTTTGGAATTTTTACTTCCATGAGTGGTTGTCATGTATTCAACTTCTGTAGTTGACAATGCAACTACACCCTGCCTCTTACTCATCCAACTGGTTTCTCCACCAAATAAGTTAAAAACATAACTACTTGCAAATCTTATGCGGACAAGATATCTATCCCAATCTGCATCAACAAATCCTCGTATATAGATCTACTTATGAGGTCCATGTCTTCCTTGGTAGCATATTGCATAGTCTGAAGTGCCACATAAATATTTGAAAATTCTCTTTGCAACTGTCCAATGTTTCTTCCCTGGTTTCAACATATATCTACTCAAAACACCCACTACCATGGGAAATGTCTAGTCTAGTATAGACCATAAACAATATTAGACTTCCAACAACACTAGCATAGGGAACATATGATATGTTTTTACCTCTTCTTGAGTTTTGGGACATTGATCTACAAATAAATTTGCATATATAGGCACATGGATATTGATTTATATTCCTACATATTAAACCCATGCAATATTGTCTCAACATATTTTTTTGACTCAACTGGAATTTTGTATTGGCTTGATAACTTTTAATTTCCATGCCCAAAATAAAATTTGCAACACCAAGATATTGTATATGAAATTTAGAATAAAACTAATATTTGACATCCCTAATGATTTCCTTGTTGTTTGCAATAAACAACATATCATCAACATACAATACCATATAAATAAAATGATCACAAACCTATTTGGAATACACACAGTGATCAACTATGCTTCTTGACAACCCAAGTCCCAATATATAATTATCAAACATTTTATACCAAATTTTTGGTGATTGTTCTAAAAAATATAGGGACATCCTCAACTTGCAAACCAACTTCTTGTTTTCCTTCACTACAAAACCATTAGGCTATTTCATGTAGATTTCTTATTCAATATCACTATAAATTGTTAGGTTTCCCACTAGGGAAAATAGACAATTTGGTTCAACACACAACCAAATATAAACATGATGGACCACAAAGACAAAGATGATTGATGTGAATGCACATTATTTCTCATTATCCAATGTACATATAAATACAATGAGAAAAAACCCTTGGTTTCAGCTTCCAAGTGGTCTCTTTAACTCCCAAAGACTCTTCCCATTCAATGTGAATCTTAGTCTTCTTTTCATGTGAATGGGAAGGAAATAATATAATTATTTTCCTAACACCAAGGATTAGGTTCCAAAAATTCCAACCTTAATCTGAAGAGATGTATATGAGTCCAAGAAAAGAGATTTGAATAACTGGAAGTGGACAACTACCAAATACTAAACTTTCCAACTTGACAATCCGACTATGCCAAGCAATCTAGTAGAGGCTAAAATCTGCTGCTAAATATAAGTGCTCTTTGAAGTGCTGGTTTTGGTTGATCACAAACCAAAAGGGATAGCAAAAGATGAAGTCTTATACTAAGTGGGTGGTTTAAAGTTGAGCACAAACTCTTGATCTCAGTAGCTATAAAATCATGAACCATGAAGGTGGTTTAAGGCTGACCAAAAAATCTGGAACTTGGCTTGAAGGCTTAGAGATTCCTGGAATATTCCAAAAATCTAGCACAAGTTGTTTGTCTTCTACTAAATGAGTGGTTTTAAGATGAACAAAAACTTTGGAACTTGGATCAAAGGCTTAGAGGTTCTTGGAACATTCCGAAAAGCTAGTAGAATCTGGTGCAATATTCTACTAAAATGATAGTCATGTATCTAGCTCTCGCTTTGGACCTGGATACAATTTTGAGTTTGCTAGGATCAAGGCTTTGAATCTGATGTAGTCTCATGTGAGTGTTCCCGCTCACTTTTTATTTCTCACTTGTTTATGATTGTTTATCATCCCTCCTATTAGTAAAAATGTGAGAAGAAGAGAATATCTCAATTGCAATATGTGTTAATACTCATGAGAAAATTCTTCAGTATGACATATAAATATTCTTGGCTGTTGACAACCATTGCCAAGAAGTGATCCACCCGTAGTGAATCTTCTCTCTGCAGGTTTCTTCAGAATGAAGCATCTGTCTGAAGAATGGGTGTGCTTTCCACAACGCTTGCAAGGATGAAGATCAAAACACTTAACTTTCATGTGTCCAACTCAATCATAGTGTTGGCATGTCGAAATATAAACTAATATGGATGAAGATAAAACTGGTTGAGGAATCCAACACTTTGAAATTGGATAGGATTGGAGAAATTATGAATGTGAATTACCATTTCCTTGTCGTATCCAACACCAGTTCTATGCTTGTTGTGGTTGATCTCTTCCCAAGGTCTGATGATTGGCTTGAGAAGTGCAAGTAGAACCTTTGTATGCATAACTTCACTTTCTTTTACTTTTGCACCAGGGACATTGATTTGCTTATGTGATACTAAAGTGGTGTCAATATGCCTAGGTCGGTGGAAGGAATCATATACATGATTATTATGAGCATGAGCAAGTTCATAATGTGTTTCTTCTCATTGGAGTTGTGAATCAATTTGTAGAAACTCAAGTGTTGTTTGTGATTCTCATACAAACTCACGGTGAGTGAGAGTGGTCTTCTCAACCATCACAATGTTATTTACAGAAGAAAGAAGTAGAGTGTTCAGTAAATCTACCAGGTCATTTAATCTAGTCATGTGACTTACTCAAATGGAGAAGGGATTCTTGCAACTATGCCATTTTTACACACTCAACGATCTCAAACTTAGAAATGAAGGGTGTTAGTCTCAACAGAAAATGCACCCAAGTACAATGCAATTCCACTAGTAGACTTAAAAAAAATGACTGTTTGCAAATTACAAAAAATGTTTCTCATAAAAAATGAATGGTTTACCATAAATTTCTTTAATGCTTTGATGTGGATTCAAGGCCACTCAAACACAAATGCATCCAAAGTATTCTTTAGCATTGTCTTCAAGCTGCTCGCAATCCTTGAGATCTATATCAAAAATAAATGTTACTCAAAATTTGACAATCTTTGGAATATGTTCATATATATTGATCATGGTATCCTTTAGGTGCACAATAGAATTTTCCAACCAATTATTTATTTCCTTAAGAAATGAAGACTATAGGGAATCAATTAAATTAACTACATGTAATGAAATTTGAAACCTAGTGCATTCCAAGGAAATAGCTTGATGACATATATCAATTTTCCATAATCTCCGATTGCAATGTCATTTTTGTGGATGTGGATCATTATCAAGTGAATGAAATTCAGGCAACGGATTGAACTTTGGAACAGGTGGTTCGATATTATCAACCTCCTGAAATGCAATTAAATCTATAAGAAACCCTGTGTTGCGGGGGATTCCATCCAGGTTTAAAATGTGTGTTTTTCTTGAGGCAAGTCAATGACTGAGAGAATTTCAGGTTATTCCATCGATCTATTCCATCTCTCCCCCTCCACCTATCCCCTTTGCCTACCATCCCAACCATCCCATCGAGCCATGTCTCTGTTTCATAAGTTCAGGCTATTAAGACTAAATTTGGATCCGACTAGCAGTAAAATGAGATAAGCTCAAAGTAAATATTCCGTCTTATGCTATGGGCTAGTAAAATATATCTCCCCTCCATCCCTCCACCCATACATTCTATCTATCCATCATTTTCCAACCAATTATTTATTTCCTTAAGAAATGAAGACTATAGCCAATCAATTAAATTAACTACATGTAATGAAATTTGAAACCTAATGCATTCCAAGAAAATAGCTTGATGACATATATCAATTTTCTTCAGAATTAGAGGAGAATCTCAAAGAAAAGAAGTTAACCAATATCAATTATAGTTCAACAAATCTGACTAATAAAAACCTACAATTTAACCTTGAGCAACTTCAACAACAATTGACTGATTGCAAATCATCAATCTGGATCCATGACTTTGTTTACAATTGAAATGCAACTATGAAATCAATTTATGCCTCTTCCTCTAGGGTTCATTGTAGGGCTCACCACCAACTAAAACTTAGATTTGTTAATAAATCAAGGGCATCAAGATTAAAATAAAAAAATAAAAACTAAACAAGAAATTTTATTAATTGGAGGGTGCAAGTATCATATTAAAGCCAAGACTTATTTATTTCATTACACTACATTGAATAAGGATTTGCATAACTATAATTTATCACATAGCATAACCGTTCAGTTACAAACTAATTGTAGGTGTTAATCTTCAACAAGATTATCAATGTAAATGGCAGTCGTAGGTCTCAGATTATTAATGCAAATTCATACCAAACCAAACTTATCAAAAACATTGTAGGTATCTAAAACACTTATCAAAAACATTGTAGGTATCTAAAACACATTTTGGCTCCTCATCAAACTGCACAAACTTAGAAAATTAGTCAACTTTGGTGCACAAAAATGCCATTATTTTCCTGGACAATCAAATGTGCTATTGTACAAGTTAATGGATTATGCAAACCACTTTGCAATAATAAATTTGATTATGGCAAACTACATCTCACCCATTTCCCCCAACGATGAATAGTTGAGGAAAATGAACGGTTACTGAAGGTGAACTGTTAGTAGTAATCAATGGTTGAAATGTACAAACCATTAGCATTGAAGTCCACTTAATGAGATCAATAGTTTTGCACCAATAATATGATAGACCAATAACCAAATAGAATCCATCACCATGATATCACTCAACCTCCAAGCAGGACTGAGTTCACTGAACCTCAGTTCAAGAAACAACAAGATTCACTAGTGAAGCAACTCACCCTTGTTCTACAGAATATGCATATATACTTAATGACTAAGGAACAACAGTGCTGAGCACAAATTGATAGGGATCTTGGATAATATAGCTTCAATGTAGTAATCTCAGACACCAAATGCATCCCACTCAAGAATTAGGTTTCCAACAATATGGATGCTAGCAGAGTTGCTGCAGTTACCATTGATTGGAGAATCAACACCTTCAACTTCCCTATTCATCAGTCATTTGAATGCTTTGGTATTGAAATTCATCTTATTAATATTGCACATTGATCTAGGGACTAAACATCTGTCTCATCAAAGATTAATCAACAAATAACTCATGAAATGGTGTAATCGGTCTACAGAATGAGTAGCCGCTCTATATAATCAGATGAAATAATGATAATACAATTCAATGTCATGCTACAAGCATGAATGAATGAGCAATTCAAATCCTCAAGGAGGTCATTCAAATTGAATGAGTGAGTCTAGCTTAACTGAATGTAAGCCATAGTCAGCACTCCAGTTAACCACTGATCAAAACCCTAATTGACTCAACTAAGCCCTAACTGAAGTCAGAGTGCAATAAATGACTGAGTCTCAACTGAAAGAGATTAGACACATGTCATAGCAAGCCAACCATCAAGTGCTAGCACTTCAATGACTCCAATGAACCCCGATGAGGTTAACTGAAGTTGAACTGAACATCAAAAGTTGGTGGAGGCGCCTCTGTTGACTCCAGTTCATTAATTAATCATTAAATAATCAATTAAATGAAAGGAGGCACCTTCACTGCCTTTTTTAATTAATTGTAACCATCAATTAGCAATTAGGTGCATTAATATCACTCAGATCACCCCCGGAGTGCTCCAGTTAGCCTCCCTGAATGTAGGAGAAGGCTAAGTTAGCCTCCTTGACTGAAGGTAGGCGTGGGTGTGACTGGATGATGCTAATTAATGCTCCATTGATGTCAATTTATGTCAATAATACTTAGGATAGTTGTTTAACTAGGTCAATTTGACCAAAAGGAGTGTGTATGGTGGTAAATGTCTCCAACACCCCCCCTTAAGCTATACTCAGGAGGAGTTAGAAAACACAAATGCATAAAAATTCTAGGGCCCCGGCAACTAAGGCCATTGGGTCACCCTGTACAATGCTAAATCTGAAACAATGCTCAAAACAAACTAAGTGAGGAAAAGAGGGAAAACTCAGTGGGAAAACCCCCCCCTCAAGCTAAACACTGAAAGTAGTCTAAATCACCCTGATGAACTCACCCCCAACAGTGAACGGAGATAAGTGAACTTCTTTTCTGAAAATCTCTTGGTGAAGATGTTTGCAATCTAGTCATCAGTTGGGCAATATTGCAGAATGATGGTCCTGTCATGCACTAGCTCCCTGATGTAGTGCATGTGGATCTCTACATGCTTGGTCCTCTTCCCGGTAACTAGATGTGTGGAAATATTAATAGCACTTTGATTGTCACAAAATAGGACAGTGGAAAAAGTACTACCAAGATCAAAATCTGAAAGAATGCCTTGCAACCAAACTGCTTGGATGCAAGCATTCACTGCTCCTCGATACTCGGCCTCTGCTGAAGATAGTGCTATGGCATCCTACTTTTTGCTTGAACAGAAAATGGGGCCACCACCAAACATGAATACATATCCAGAAGTAGAATTTCAATCAATAGAATCACCCGCCCAATCAGAATCTGTGTATCCAACCAGCTCTAGCTTGGAGTCTATAGCAGAGTGAATGTTGTAGGTCTTGGTTCCCTGAATATACTGGAGGATCCTCTTGGCTGCCTTCCAATGAAGATCATGGGGCTGCTGCATATATCTTGATACATAATTCATGGCATAACATATATCAGGCCGAGAATGTGTCAAGTACAATAAGCTACCAATCAGCTGTCGATAGATAGTGCAGTCCATGGGAGGTGTGCTTTTTCCTTCTTCAAGGCTGATCCCTGAAAGGAAAGGGAATGGTGTAGGCCTACAATAAGCCATGTTAAACTTGAATAATAGGTATGAAATGTATTTGGACTGAGTGACCATAATCCCATCAGAATTTTTCTCAATTTCAAGCCCCAAAAATTGTTTTAGGAGCCCCAAATCACTCATTTCAAAGGCATTGTGGAGAGCAATTTTGATGGCTGAAATAGAGGCAACTGTGATACCTGTGATCAGTAATTCATCAAAATATAAAACAATGATAATTATATGACTATAAAACTTCTGTAAATACACATTTGTATATGATCTACACCATTGGAAGTTTTGCGAGAGAAGGAAGGCATCCATCTTGGAATACCACTCTCTTGGGGCCTGTTTTAACCCGTATAGTGACTTCTTTAGCTTGCAAAACAAAGATGTATCAGTGATGTAGCCATAAATTTGCTTCATGTATATATCCTCATGAATATCTCCATGCAGAAAGGCTGACTTAACATCCATGTGATGCACTTCCCAGTGCTTGGATGCTGAAATTGCCAAAACAAGGTGGATGGAGTCCATTTTTGCAACCGGTGCAAAGGTCTCATGGTAGTCCACACCTTGGACCTAAGAGAAACCTTTTTCCACCAGAATTGTATTATATTTGTAGGTGCTTCCATCAGCAGCAACCTTGGTCCGAAACACCCACTTGCATTGAACCAATTTCCTTCCCGAAGGAAGAGAAACTAGCTGCCAAGTAGTGTTTTTCTGAAGAGAATTCGTCTCTTCATCCATGGCAACTTGCCATATCGGATCCTTCCGAGCATGATAGTAGGATTTTGGATCTGAAATAATCATCAAATAGCAATTTTTGGACAGCAAATTATCAGGACAAGAGAGCGCAATACCTGCTCTTTGGAAATCAGATCGGGTTCTCCTTGGATCATTCGGATTTCCAATGTTCTCTCCCGCGGAGGAGAGTGTCTGTCAGGATCATGTGGGAAGATGATTTTGCACTTCAGGTTCTGATTCAAAATATGATTATTGCTACACACTGATATCAGAAATCAGAGGATCCAAATCAGGGTCATCACCCCCAATTTCATCATCCAAATATTTAGTAGAATAGGAAGGAAATTCAGTAGTTTTCTCCTTCACTAGTTCCACCTCTTGAAGAGGCTCATAAAACTTGACACTTCTCTCGATGATGATATGTTTGGTATTGATATCTAGAAGCTTGAAACCTTTATATTCATCAGAATTCCCAATAAACAGACATTCTATGCTTTGTGGTTGCAAATCCCTTCTTTTATCAAGCGGAATCCGGGCCCATGCAGTGGACCCAAACACCTGTAGGTTCGACACATCTGGCTTGTGTCTGAAGTATGCTTCGAAATGGGTCTTCCCTTTCATAGATGAGTGTGGCACCATATTTTGAATGTATTCTGTAGCATGCATGGCCTCAGGCCACAAATTTGCAGTAAGCTTCTTGGATTCCAACATACAGGTGGTCATCTCCTTGAGAGACCGATTCTTCCTTTCCGCTACTCCGTTCTGCTAGGGAGTGTAGGGAATTGAATGTTGGACCTGAATACCAATTTGGGAGCATATGTGCAGAAAATAATTACTGACATACTCCCCTCCATTATCAGATCTCAAGATCTTGATCTTAAGCCCAGAGGCATTTTCGATCAAGGCCTTCAATTCAGAAAATTTTTCACATACTTCAGACTTCTTTTTGAGAAAGAAGACCCATGTGTACCTTGAAAAATCATCAATAAAATTAAGAAGATACCTTGATCCATTCATGGATGTGATAGGCATCGGACCGCTGATATCATAATGTATCAGCCCCAATATGCATGTAGCTTGGTTTTCCTTCCCCCGATCAAACTTGTGCTCAGGGTGTTTTCCAATCACACAGCCCTTGCAAATTCCCGTGGTTGCCTTGATGACCGAGAGGCCTTCGACCATGGAGTTTTTATGTAATTGCTGAAAATATTTGAAATTAATATGGCCAAACCTCTCATGCCACAACCTACTAACCTCATTTCCATGAGTTAGAAGAGCGGTGGGCTTTGCATCCGCAACAAAGTGAGAGAACTCATAGGATTTTGCATGATGGTTTGCAAGACCTTTAGCAATGAGTTTCCCGGATGCAATTTTTTTTATCTCAACATCATTTGGGATGAAAGAGACTCTCTTAGGAACTCCTGTATGTGTCATCTGATAGACACTAAGGAGATTTGATGCCAGAGACAGTACATACAAAACATTTGAAAAAAAGCCATTTTCAAGATCAACAGTACCTTGTCCTTCTGAAATGATGGTGGAGTCATCTCCCATGTGGATGGGGATGGATTTGTTGGTCTCCAAGGATGAAAAGGAGTCTCTTTCAGCCATCATGTGGTTCTAAGCTCTAGAATCACTCAAGAGTGCTTTGGGCATCGAAGTGCTTGTCATGAGGGCATGACCTTTTTCATGCTGTGGTTCCCAATCTTGCTGATCTCTCCTCCGAAAGCTCTCTGGAAGATTGATGTGATTTCTCTCAAGGAGAGAGGTTGCTTCATCAAGCTTCTTCTTCATGCAGGCATGTTTAGGGTGGAAGCCCTTCCAGCAATAAGAACACTTGACTTTTTCCTTGCCATGGTGCCCTTTTCCTTTGTTCTTCCTTGAGTCGGAAGACTCATCATGCTGCTGATTTCAACTCTAGGCTTAGGAGCATCCAATTTAGTTTTTGGGTTCTTCTTCTTCTTTCCTTTAACCTTCAAATATTTGGGCCCTGAGACATGGAGGGCTTGATCACGGGAAGATCTGATGATCCCCATATGGACAAGCTTGTCATGTTCACTTGTTAGGGACTCAATGAAGGCATTGAGTGTAGGCATATTCCATCCAGGGGTTGTGAGCTTCCCCACATAGAATGTAGAAAAAAAAACTGAATAATCAGCCCCAAGTTTGGAGAGTATGGTGAGGATGAGCTGATCATCCTCCTTCTCCACTTTGCATTGCTTCAAGAGTAAAATAGTATGCTTGAACTTTGTAAAAAAGTCATTCAGAGTCTCGAAAGTGGAGGGCTGGAGAGACATTAATTCATTTTTGAGCTGGTAAACTCTCAAGTCATCATGCTTTCCATATAGAGTTTCCAATTTGTCCCATATTTCTTTTGGAGTCTTCAATCCCACAAGATGGAAAAGAATATCTCAAGAAATAGAGAGGCATAAGAAACCAAAGGCTTCGTCCTTCTTGTTCAAGAATATTGATTTTTCTATGGCAGAACCAGGCTCATCTTCAGTGTCCATGGTGACTCTAAAGAGTCCTCTGGAGCACATTTTAATCTCCATATCACCTTTCCATGAGTGAAAATTTTATGGAGTCAACAGATCTACTGAGGAAGCCATCTGGATCTGCTGGAGCGAATGCTTCACTTGTAGAAAACCTGAAAATCAAAATAGAAAGGGCAATGTAATTTTAGGCTTTCATCACACCAGCATAGTCAATTAAGAAATATTGATCAACAAGTTCTTTACTTGGGGTATTAAGTGGTAAGCCTTTGCTTTTGGTGCAGTGCTGGATTTTTGAGCTATTGCTCAATTTTCATGCAGAAATCTGTCAAAAATCTTGTTTTTGAGAGATAGAGCTTCATCCCTCCGTGAGATTTGATACCATATTAATCTTGCACATTGATATAGGGTCTAAACATCAGTCTCATCAAAGATTAATCAACAAATAACTCATGAAATGGTGTAATTGGTCTACAAAATGAGTAGTCGCTCCGTATAATCAGATGAAAGAATGATAATACAATTCAATGTCATGCTACAAGCATGAATGAATGAGCAATTCAAATCCTCAAGGAGGTCATTCGAATTGAATGAGTGAGTCTAGCTTAACTAAATGTAAGCCATAGTCAACACTCCAGTTAACCACTGATCAAAACCCTAATTGACTCAACTGAGCCCTAACTGAAGTTAGAGTGCAGTAAATGACCGAGTCTCAATTGAAAGAGATCAGACACATGTCATAGAAATCCAACCATCAAGTGCTAGTGCTTCAATGAATCCAATGAACCCCGATGAGGTTAACTGAAGTTGAACTGAACATCAGAAGTTGGTGGAGGCGCCCCTGTTGACTCTAGTTCATTAATTAATCATTAAATAATCAATTAAATGAAATGATGCACCTTCACTACCCTATTTAACTGATTGTAACCATAAGTTAGCAATTAGGTGCATTAATATCACTCAGATCACCCCCGGAGTGCTCCAGTTAGCCTCCCCGAATGTAGGAGAAGGCTAAGTTAGCCTCCTTGACTAAAGGTAGGCGTGGGTGTGATTGGATGATGTCAATTAATGCTCCACTGATGTCAATTTATGTCAATAATACTTAGGATAGTGGTTTAACTAGGCCAATTTGACCAAAAGGAGTGTGTATGGTGGTAAATGTCTCCAACACGTCTTCATCTTACCTCTCATCCAAAAAATTTCCTTCCTTTCTTGATTTTGACAACACTCTCTTGGATTCTCTGAGTAATACGGGGAATACATAATAGGAAATAATTTGTTGGATTCCTTACATTGATGTTTTTGTGTTATCTTTCAAATCAATGACAACTTCATCGATATTTTATCTGAATCAAATGATTTCTATGGTGATCTTGAATTCATTTGTGAAAGCTACACTTCATCTTGCAATGCAAACTCGATCTTCATCACTAAAGCCTATGTGCATTGAGAAACCATGCTCCTATGAGTCATTTAGTGATTGAAGTGACAGAAATAGCAAATCCAATAGATGTGCACAACACAATGCTTGTTAATCATAGTAGTTGTCAAAACTGTCGGGGCAAAGCATTAGTTTCTAAACTACTTCACATAAACAACAAGGGACAAGAGGATAGAGAGATGATGACACAACTACCAGATGTTTATCACATAGAAATAGACTTTACATCTTTAGGATTAGGGTTTCAATGACTAAATAATATTCAAGCAGGATAAAGACCAGTGCTGTAATGGAGCCACATGAAGAGGACAACGGGCACATGAAAAACAAGTTTTAATTAGATTCAAAAAATGAAACCAGTGAATAATAAATAAAAATTTACATCGATACCTTTAAAATCTGTAGCCAAATGTCAGAGTATAGGTGAGAAGGAAAACTTTATAGCATGGGCCTAGGTTTCATTAAGACTCTTATACGTAGAGGTCAGGATTTCATGGGCTCGAGATGAGGCCAGCGAGAGGAGAAGGCCACCTGTCATAGAAAAGGTGCACAGGGAGGTGTAAAGAAAATGCAGTTTTGGAAAAAACATTACACCATCATATGCAGCAACAACAAACTTCTTAAAATTATGACCTGTTCTTATTCAAAAACAAAAAAATAGCCTTTCTTAATGGATTTTCAATAATTGCAAAATAATATAGAAAATAAACCTCGACTCTCAAAAGTAGCACACGAATCTTAGTATAATGCAGGTCGACTAAGGAGGGCAGAATTCTAAGCATAGACCATAGTCTTAGATATGCTCTGATACACTGTTAGGTTTCCTACTAGGGAAAATAGACAAATTGGGTCAGCACACAGCCCAATACCAATAATATGGACCACAAAGATAGAGATGTTTGACCTGAACACACACTAGTTCACATTAACCAATGCACATATAAATAAATTGAGAAATGACCCTTGGTTTTAACTTCCAAGTGGGTCTTTTGGACTCCCAAAGACTCTTCCCTTTCAATGTGACTCTTAGTATTCTTCTTAAGTGAATGAGAAGACAATAATATAATGATTTTCCTAACACAAGTATTAGGTTCCAACATCCATTTCTCTACTTCTAGATAAAAGTCAATAATAATAGACACAAGAAATCTAATAGAATTTAATTTAGAAATAGTAGAAAAATATCACCAAAATCAATTCCCTCCACTTGGGAATATCCCTTAGCTACTAGGTGAGATTTGCACTTCTCCACTTTACCTTATGCATCTAACTCCTTCTTAAACACCTATTTTACACCCATAGGTTTTCTTCTAATTGGAAACTCAACTAGGTTCCAAGCATGGTCCCAAGTCTCATTTTTATCTATGGCATCCATTTCTTCAACCGTTGTCTTCTTCCAAATTTTACTATCTTTTGAATCTACTGCCAAGTTTTAGGAACATCATCAATAATATAAAAATAAAAATTCGAGTGGAATTTAAGTGGGATGTACCTTTATAGTTTCCTTCTTTCATGAACTAATCTCCTCAAGGCTACAACTTAAGGTTCTTGCTCTTCTGGTTCATTTTGTTTTGTTGAGTCAAATTATTCACCCCAATTCAAATTCTATTGTCTTTGGTTCTTCAACCTTGGATGGAATTCCTATTTGGAAGGAACTTTAACCTCTCTAAATTCAATACCTGATTATAAACAATATTCTTAGTTAATGGGTTCCAAAGTTTAAAGCCTTTAATACCATCTATATAATAAATAAATAATTTTTCATCTTTATTTTTCCAAATTACTCCTAACTACCTTTGGAACATGTATATAATCATCACAACAAAAAGGTATGAGATGCTTAAGAGAGTTTTTTTTTTTACAGTCCATGCCTCATGTGGATTTTTGTCAAAAAATGTTGATATAGGTCATTGATTCAATAACATGCAATATCCAATTCATTTTCCCATAATTCTTGTGATAACTCCACACAACTTAGCATTCTCTTTGCCTTGTCCATCAATGTCATGTTCATCCTTTTTGTGTTAGGATATGAACTCAATATCTAGAATCCTATATTCTTCCTATAGAGTTTATAGGGGCTAGAGGGGTGGGGGCGACATGAGAATTTCTAAACCCTTATAGCATATTTTTGTTCTTTTTGGAACCCTCATATGTATTGTATAAAAGGGAAGTGACCCCCTAACATTGTAATACAAGAGAAGAAAGTAATGCAATTTTTCTTTGAGTAATAATAAAGGATCGAAGCTACCATTGCCTTGTGGTTTTACCTGTGGATAGTGGGGTTTCCACTTAACTATCATGCTCTATTGTTATTGTTGCTAGATTTTATTTTCATATTTTTCTAACATTCTAAAATTCCATTATGTTGAGGTGTGTATGGAGTAGTCTTTTTCATCGCTATTCTACACTTTTTAAACAATTCCTCCAACTCATTTCCGCATAACTTGTCACCATTATTTGTCCTCGACACCCTTATTTTCTTCTCTTTATGGTTTTCTCAAGAGATTTAAAATATTTAACTCTTTTTGAAAAACTTATATTTCTTATGGAGGAAATAGACCCATGTGTTCGTTGATAAATCATCAATGAATGAAACATAATACACAGATTTACCTAGTGACAGAACATGAACATATGCAAACACATCACTATGTATTAAATCCAATATTCCTTTTGCTCTTGTATGACTATATGGGAATATCACCCAATTCTTTTTACCATATATACAATGTTCATAGAAATAAAAATCTAATGAGCAATCATACATACCTTCAACCTTACATTTACCCTGTAATTCTTGAAGGCTCTTCTCTCTAGTATGTCCTAGTCTTTGATGCCATAGTAATCAAAACTATAGAAAACATACTTGAAATCAAAATAAAGAAAGCAAATCATCAAATCAAATTACAAAACAATCAAGAAATAAAATTTATTATATACAAATTAAATGCTCATGAGGCATTTAAAGTACCTGTTTAGAATTTGGCCATTATTAGAAAGGAGGCTTTCCAGATTTTGCGGTTTATACATCCTTAAACCATGATTTTCAACCACTTGGAAACGACCAAGCCGTAATGATGAAGAATGAACCTTTTCCTGGCCTTATCGCTTTCGTGTTCTTATTTTAAAATAGTATTAACCTTGATTTGGATGGCTAGGCAGGTTTTCCTAGGCAGGTATTAACCTTGATTTGGTCGGACTTTGTACACGGGGGTGACCATCCTTCTTTGGTCACACCCTACACCACTATGAAGGATTGATCGACTCTCATTTATTCTAGAATGAAAAAATTAAGAGGAGATGAGCATGAAATGAGATGGATCCTTTATGATATGTGCTTGGGAAATCGCACATGACTTAGAGTTCACTAAGTTCTAGGAGTTTAGATCCATCTTATCATATTCTCCATTGATCTATATAAGGAAGAGGACTTCATAGGAGAAGGATATTTTTGAATTGGGGATTTGGAAGAAGAAAGAAAGTAGCTAAATGCTACTCATTTCCATACTGAGACTATTCTGTCATAGCCTTCATGAGATCTAATTTATCCTTGCTTAGGTGAGGGTTAAGGAGGATTTGGAGAAAGGGACCAATAGGAGCTTGCACCATGACTCAAGTTATGTCTACATGGATGTAATGCTCTTCACCATTTTAATATAGGTTTACATGATTTTACCCTCCATTATATTGTTAATGTGCTATAGTATATATTACAATTGTAGATCTAGTATTTCCTTGAGTAGATTAGATTAGATCTAGGTGTTTTCATCTTCTTATTGATTTGAAGGGTTTGAGATTTGTATCGATTTGTCTTCTTGTGTGCATGTAGCAAGTGCAACAAGTTGGAGTTGTACCTATGGAGTTGCATAAGCTAGGATTAGAAAAGGATAACAAACCGATATTCTCCTTCTCTATGCATTTATAATATCTGGAGACTTGTATCTATTGGAAATTTTGTACTAGTCTATCTCATTTTCCATATCAGATCAAGGGAAGATCTGAGGAAGGTATCACTTTTCCGTAGGAGAGATTATTCCATCTTTTCCCATCAATATATGATGATATGTTCAACTTGATTTTCAAGCTATCTATATAGAGTTGGTGGGTATTATTACCACTACACCCCTTTAGCAAGAATTTGATCCTTCTTCATATCCTATTTGGGCCTCCTCCCTCCATCCAAGATCTCTTAGGACTTCTATGTCTTCATACAAGGCAATTTCGGAGGCCATAACTGGCCATGAATTTCCCTAGTACGCCCTTCTCCATCGATCATCTTTTATTCCCGTATCTCCATGTTTTGATCATGGGATACATTTCAGTATTTCATACCCTATGTATGCTTATGTCACGTCCCCATGCCTCCGACCGGCAAAGAAGACGCGATTTACGAGCTTGATCAGACCGGGCTAACCGCCCAAGAACATGCACATGCTTAAAAATTGCCCAAAATAGAATGCTGAAAGATGATTTAAACTAAAATATGCACACATGATTATTCATCATGCACAGATGCAATTTAATCCTCATTCACAGTGGAAACAACAACATTCAAACAAGCATTCATTCAACATGTAAACATCAGTCATTAATTAAGACATTACAGATCATGGGATTAATGCAACCCAATTCGTGAACGCAACGGAATAACCATATTAACATACAAGTAGAAGGGGATGCTTCAGCCTATTCATTCGGGCAGAATAGTGAAACAGTCACATAATAATCAACTCCATTCTCATGCTATGCACCAGCATCATACCAACTAATTTAAGATAATCATCTCATCCAAGTAACATGAGTAATTTAACACACAGGGAAAACCACAGATGAACATCATTCAAACCACAGAGAATACTTATCTTGAGATGACGATATCCA
>LPNX010359296.1:663745-698266 GCA_001517045.1 Pseudotsuga menziesii | reverse complement strand
AATTAAATGTCAACAAGGAAAGTCAAATGGGTTATCACAATGACATATGGCAGC
Source organism: Pseudotsuga menziesii (assembly GCA_001517045.1). Classification (NCBI taxonomy): domain Eukaryota; kingdom Viridiplantae; phylum Streptophyta; class Pinopsida; order Pinales; family Pinaceae; genus Pseudotsuga; species Pseudotsuga menziesii. The sequence continues at coordinate 698,212 of LPNX010359296.1, read as the reverse complement.
TTATGGTTCAATCCCACAACCCCTTCACCTCTCCCTAGTGGATACACCTGGCCCCTTCTCATTCGTTGCTTCCATAGTCAGTTTTGGTATTTTATTGCTTGATGTTTATTTACATCATTTTTACAATGTTCCATGGCTAAATAGCACATGGGTAACATCATGTCCAATGCTTTTCCATTTTAAATAAAATACGAACATACACTAGCGGGGCCTTGGCCTTGAGCTCCACGCTAGGTATACATACCTCATATGTATACAATATTTACATCAGGCAAACGGGGTCAAAACCGGGGACATTACAGCTTAGGGCATATTTTTAGAGGGTAATGATAACACTATCTCCTGCACTATTCCAGTTGAAATTTCAACAAATCCAGGTCTCAATGAGAATATATTCATTGGAGAAAAATATTATCCAATCACTGTTATACCTCTAAACTTAAGAATCATCCAAGATTCTTACATATAGATTCCTTTTGAATATGAGTACCATAAATGGTTTCTACATAGAAGGAGGTTAATTTAACCAGTTCCAATGTTTTTTCTAGGAGCTAGCAAATCTAGCTTCTCCCACTCAACATATAGGATGTGAGAATCATAAATTTGAGTCCTCCATCATGGAGACATACTTCTCTATATCTAGCACAAGTTCTCCATCATGGAGACTCATACTTCTCTATATCTAGCACATACATGAATGTAATTAAAATAAATACATTACCTTCAGGAGTATTTACATTTATCTGAATATAATTAGGGATTTTGTTCTATCTTCTTCCTAAGAAACATAGGAAGCTCCCGATCTACTATTTTTCAGGATCAACCATCTGAATGAATCTATGCCATTCTCTTAGTGTATATCAAGGCATATGTTTTTCCCTACAAGAAAAAATTATTCAAATGATTAATAGAATTACATAACCAAGAAATGTAATCACATGAAAACTTTCAACATACCGGAAATGGTTCACACAGTTATGTACGCAGAATAAATCAATGTTTTGACATAACCCCATTCACATCTTATGTGATTTTTTGCAACCCTACATCAATCCCATATCAGTTCAAAAATTCATATTTTATGAAGGAAATATGCATCCCCATATTCATATCTCATGAAGCAAACATGAAGCCCTCTATTTGATATATTATGACCAATCATGCAATGCTATGTTCACAACTCATGAAGCAAGCATGCAACCCTCTATCTCATGTCTTATGAAGAAAATTTTCAGCTTTATATCAATCCTATATAAGTATATATCAGTCCTACATAAGTCTTATATCAGTCCTATATTATATCACATAATATGGACTCATGAGATCAACAATACACTAATAAAAGACAAACAATAATGTATATGCTCAACACAATTCCAAAGTCCAGGAATACAGATCTCTATATGATAGTCATGAATCATATTAAAAAACCTTTATATCTGATTTATAACAACATATAACAATCAAAATATAAAGTACTTATCTTTTATTAATTTGTGTGGGATCCCTCTTTATCTTTGCACCCTTACAGAGAATACTAGAGTCCTTCTTTATTAACTTGAATTGAAGAGCTTCTTGGTAGTGAAACGATTTCTCCCTTTCTTCATTCTTTCCATGAGGAAAATATTCTCCTCTTTAGTGTACACAACCTTGATTTATATGCACCCCTCTTCTTGACTCGAGGCCTTTTTCTTGAAAATATTGGTGAGTGTATCAAAAGACTCCCTTGTGGTCTTGAACATAATGATCATGGATATGAGATAGTCCTTAACTGAATCAAAGATGACGTGCTTGGCCTTTGCTTGATTATTCTTGAAGTTGATTCACCCTTCATTCGTTGTAGGATCCCCTTCCAATATGGATACATAACCATTAAGGTTACGCTCTTCAAGAATATTCAACACCCTTTCCTTTAATGTGTTGAAGTTGGAAGTACCTTCAAGGTGGTGTTTCAAACTGACTTGAACTGGATGTTAACTTTACTTAAACTGAATGTTAACTTAATTGAACTGAATGTTAATTGACTTGAACTAAACTCGATCTTTAACTGATTGTCGATCACTTAGTTAACATGCTAACTTAAGTGTCATCACTGCTTCACTCTTAGTTCCATCTATGCACAATTTATATTATTAAATTTTGCATGGATCTCTTTAGTTAACTAATGCATGTCGATTAATGAACATTAAGCTCTTATTTACTTCATTGATTGCATTCATTAATGGTTCAACTGATGCATTGATTAAGGCATTCATATTTTATTGAAGCTTTAAAACTTGATTTCACTCAGACATTTGCATGGGAAATTCAAATTCTCTTTCTCTATTATTTATCTCATTATCATTAAATAATTAATGCAATGTCCATATGTGTATTAATTGTTCATCTTATCATATCATACTCCTAATAATTATTCCATACATACTGATGATCATATATATTACCCTGAGCCATATATTCATATGCTAAAGTAATCCACTCTAGGGGTAGATAAACCCTAAAGGAGACTTATAGCACTCGATGACAATGACTAGCAATATTCACATAGTATAACCACCTCAACAAATGGAGGTCCATTGTATTGATACAACACAAGACTTCAATATTGATACAACACAAGATCATATCCACAATTAGAGATCCATTCTCATAGAGTACCTTCTATGAGAATACTTGACTTGATATTACTCACAAGCTTTGCAATACAACATCACCACCTAAACCATATGAGGATACATAGGACTTGATATGACTCACAAGATTTACAATACAACATCACCACCTAAATCATATGAGGATACATAGGACTTGATATGACTCACAAGTCCAACTTTAATTTAGTCACAAGTCCAAAGAATGAATCCTAATGTTGTACAACCAACACTCTAAAGTACATGTTAACAATTATCTTAGTAAGAATCTAGTAGGAAAAAAATTCAAATTTCTGTAAGAGTTTGACATTGAATTTTTCATCACTAAGTTTAAGAAATTTTAGTATTTTTGGAATTAATGTCGGGGATCCCTACAAACATTGATGAGTCTCTAGTCGAAGAGTCTTTACCAATGAAACTTTAATTTTAATAGAATATTTTGACCCTTGTTATAGTCACATCTTGACTTACCTACAGACTCAACAATTCACCCCCAATTTGTTGTGTGATGAATGTCGCCAGATTCAACATCTAGCTCAATGATACCTTATCATTATTGATACACTTTATTGTTGTTGAATTGACTTATTTATACGATGATCCATCACCCATAGAGAATCTAAGTGAGTCCTTAATGATTTCCACTTTGAGGATTTTGGTGATCATATTTCCAATATGGAAACCGGTCAAAATATCCTTAGTGGAGTATATTTTTGGCCATTCATTTTCCATGACTGCATTGAGGTAGTCAAGAAATGGCAATCTTGAAATTGTTCACTAAGAAAATGCGTGCCCCATTGAATCCTCTTCATCACATCATCATCATCAACCCATTTGAAAAGGGGACGGTAGACTTTATGACCTGTAATCCTTCCTTGGACGACGGTCACTATTACATTATTGTGATTGTTGACTAATTTACCAAATGGGTTGAAGCTATGACTGTGTCAACCAATGATGGGATGACAATGACATTGTTCATTTTTAACCACGTTATCACTCATTTAAACGCCCTAAAACCTTAGTGATTGATCATGTGTCTCACTTTCATAACCATATGATGTTAGAATTATCCTCCATTTTGGGTTTTCATCATCAACATTCCACACCATATTACCCCCAAGATAATCGCCATGTGGAATATTTTTATAAAGTTATGGAAACTATGATACAATGTACATTTGATAGGAATAGGTCAAATTATCATATCATGCCATTTCTAGCTCTTTGTCCATATAGTACCTTTTTCAAAAATTCTACGAGAGTCATTTTTTTTCCATTTGGTTTATGGCATTGAGTCAATTATTCCAATAAAATGTGAGAACCCATCCCTTAAGCTTGCAATAGTTTTATTTCCTGATACTTATACCGAGGAGGAATGTCTCATTTACTTGGCACAACTTGATGAACATTGTTGAGATGTTTCTATAACAAATAAGACCCATAAAAATTTCCTCAAGTCTCAATATGATCAAAGTGTTCATCGTCAAGAGTTATTTTAAAATGACTTGGTGTTAGTTTATGAACGAGAGAATGATTAGTTGGGAGCCAACAAGTTTGTCTCTATGTAGCATGGACCTTACATTGTGAAGAATGTGTTGTGAAAAGGGGCATATGAGTTAATTAACTGTGATAACATTCCACTCTCAAGCCTCATAATGGGATATAACTCAATAAGTACTATTTGTAGGTCACAAGACCGAAAAGTACTTTGTATATTATGTATAATAGTTTGGTGTGGCATGCATTTTTATTTTTGTGTGAGTGATCAATATTGATTCATTTCTTATCATGCATGGTGACTGATTTGCGGATGTCAACATCTACCTTGATTTAGTAGGGTTCATGAACTGGGCTAGCCACGGTACGTATAATATTGTTTCCATTGCTTGGGTGATCTTCTCACCCACATAAAAATTGGTGAATTTAAGGAGCTTTGCGTTGGTCCTACCATGAATAGCATTGCATAGTATAGTGTGGTTATAGAATTATTATCTGAAGCTCTTTCTCTCAGCATACCCTATATTTTATGTAAATATCTAAGGGTATGTATCCTTGAAAAATCTTTTGCTTACATACTTTATGAACCTATTCATAGGGACTCTAATGTATTGTATGATTCGTTAGATAATTATGTATTGTATTGAAATTTGTCACATTAGTCAAGCATCACATCAAATGCATGCATGTACATATACACATGGGTAGATTGTGTCATAGTGAAAAACATTTGTAGAAGATGAAATATATTTATATATTAAAAAGGGTTTTTAAATATTTTTATATAAACATGTTGCAATAGACAACATATTGAAATTGGGTCTTTAAGGCCATAAAATGATATAGTAACTTCTGCACTACATTTCCATAGAGGTATACAAAAAAGGAGACAAGGAATATTCTTTGGTCATCATCCATATATGCATGGTATAAAATGATAGAACGTGCCACCCGCCTCAACAATTAATTGATACGGCTCGGTACCCCCACCATATGACGTTAGAGGTGTTGAGGAACACCATCGATCTTTGTCATGGGTACACCCATGGTGAGGCCCTCTAAGTTCCTTTCCACTTCTCTTAGGTGTCAGAATATTGTGCCATTGTCTTCTTCCTATTCATCACCTCTGTAATGTGTCTAATGGCGCAAGAAAGACATTCCATTTGGTCTCATCAGTGCCACATATGTATCATCGACATATCCATGTTAGTTCTATTGCAACAATAAAAAATACACATATACAAAAAAAAAACATTAAAAAAATTTCAAAAATACAAAATAACAACAACAATAACAAGTGCATTACTCCTTACCTCCCTTATCCCAATATTCATCCTTAGGAAATACCATGTCAGAATCATTGTGGAAGTATGTCCCTACATAAGTATAGTATAGTAATCGATAACCACTATTTGCAATGATCACTAGCGGAAGAAATTTGACCTGAAGCAAAATATGGGGCACAACCTCTTAAACATGACATCAAGTATGTCCATCAGGTTATACATGGCTTCGATGGTCTTGTAAATGGTACTTTGACCTGGGACCTCATCATTAGAACTCACTCTAGGAATAATTACACTAGGATGGATGCATACCCAAATATTTTCTATTTCATGATGCTTCACTTGGTTAGATACTCCTTGAGATTAGCTAGGAAACTTGTGCACCAATTGACCATGGTAGGATCCATGCACTCTACTACATAATACATAAGCTCTTGTGATTCCTAATGGGGGATAATACTTTTTTCCATGTGTGTAACGGTGATAATTATTGTCTTGAGTGACATGTCCACCACATTCTTGAGAGTCAACTTATTGTTGATTTTCCTTGTTCTCAGTCTACAGTATTTGGAAATGTAATCATGGAATTGCAAGAGTTTCACATATGGATTTCTTGGATTTCGACCCACATAGAATAGGTAAATGAAATTAAAGAGTAACAAATAATATGTCTGTCACAAAATAATAAAACTCATAGAACATCCCTCATACAAATTTGATATAAAACTACTTCAAGATTGAAGCCAAATCCATGAAAACTAGTTATTCAAGAGCATGGGAAGGTGAGCCTTTCACACAGGAGTTTATTGAATTTTGAGTTGCAGATAGTATGGTCATGAAATTAAATATATCTACATCATTTATTTCTGACACATCATCATCAAAATTATATAAAAGTACTCATACAAATATGATATACAACTCTTTCCAAAATAGAATCCAAATACATGAAAACTAGTCATTCAAGAGCATGGGAATGTAAGCCTTTCATACATGGATTTCTGATATTTAGAATTACACAGAATATGTAAATAAGAGTATAGATACATAAATAATATACCCAATCTTGGGCACTAAATATCCTCATCAAAGTACAAGCACCACTCCAACAAGTGCACCATCCACATGAGAGTATGGGGGAATGGAGAAGAAGGAATGAGAGAATAGGGATATAGATGAGAAATAAAATGTATGGGAATTCAAACTGAAAATAAAAATCCTTAATTAATATACAATTATAGGTCTAAATGGACTCTCCATCAACCAACTTGGAAAGGAATCCAACTCCCTCGAAATTGGTTCACAAGTAGGGAGAGTGAACACTCACCATGCAATGGACAAGCAAAATCTCTCCAAAATGCCAAATGCCAATTAAAAAATGATAAAAATCCATTATAATTCCTCATTAAATTCATGAGGCATCCTAAGGTCGAATTTCACTCCATGGGATTCATCCATCTCATCTTAGTGGTTTAGTAACTCTCATGACACTTGCCTTCCTCTTCATGATCCATTTATTTCCCCAATTACAATGGCTTCCTATAACTCCCAAATTCTACCTATTGGAAGATATTTTTATCCCTTCCATTTCATATTTTTCATATGCCTGCAATAAGGTCTGGATTTTTCATACTTGTCATGGAATCTTTCATCATTTGTTGTCATAGAGTGCATGGAATCTACTTCCAAGTGGCACAACTTGACTTCTAGTCACTTCCTCTTCCATGGGAGTTACTATCCTTTACCTATTAAAATTAAATGGCTCATTATATTATATTTGACACCACATCACCCTCCAATAACGTTACATAACCCATGTGTTCGAATTTGGATGAAGATCATGCCAAGTGTGTGGAGAATCTAGTCATCAAAAGGCTCCACAAGCTTCCCAGTGTCTTCATGAACCCATGCCACATTATTTTCTTAGTATTTATAATTTATGTGACCCATTTAAATGTGAATATGGTAAAATAAAGTACATTTGGGTCCCATAGCCCCTTATTACAAAATTTATGTCTCCATCTCAACCTAGGGAACTAGTAGGTTGGTGGGACATTATTTGCAAGTGGTCTTATTTGGAAATTATTTAATTGGGGAGATGACACTATTGAGTTGGAATCCATTCTTGATGTTTGTTCCAATCATGGTTATTCCTACCTTAGGGATGATATATATATTTTTAGTTAATTATTGGTTGCAAGTATCACTTTTTTTTCTTTGGTATCCATAAGCCTCCTTTTACTGCCTCACTGTTATGTTTTTGTAATGTGTTTCAAGCATCAACTTCTTTTTTGATATCATACATTAGGGGGAATTTTCTAAAACTATATTTTCCACCTTTTAGACTCATTGGGGACCCACTAATTTCATCAATCTAAAACAGTCACTTCTACCCTTGATTTCCTCACCTTTTAGATCTTGGTTTCCCCTTGCAAGCTTAGCAAGGATAAAACATCATCAATTGGTCACACTCTATACCACCTATAGGAGAAACCATACCTTTATAGCCACACTGACTTTCACCACTACTAGGGGAAGAGCACTCCTCATTTCTTCCAGAATGAGAAAATTATAAGGAGATGAACATGAAATGAGATGGATCCTTCATGATAATATCTTGGGAGTCTGCACATGATTCAAAGTTCAGTAAGTTCTAGGGTTTTATATCTATATTATCATATTCTCCATTGATCTAGATAAGGAATAGGATTTCAAAGGAGAGGTGGATTTTGAATAAGTGGATTTGGAAGAAGATATAAAGTAGCTAAATGTTGTTCATTTTCATACTGAGACTCTTCCACCATAGACTCCCTGATATTTGAGTTAGCCTTACTTAGGTGAGGGTTAAGGAGAAGGAGTTGGAGCAAAGGACCAATTGGATCTTGCACCATGACTCAAGGTATATCTATATGGATGTAATGTTATTTAATATTTTAATATATATCTACAATATTTTCCCCTCCATTACATTTTTAATGTGATATGTTAAACATTAAAATTGTAGATTTGATCTTTCTTTGAGTAGATTAGATTAGATCTAGGTATTTTCATTTTCATATTACTTTGAAGGGTTTGAGATATGTATTGCTTTTTATTCTTGTGTGAAGGTAGTAGGTGTAAGGAGTTGGATCTATATATTTGAAGCTGCATCAACCATGATTACACGAGGACAATATTTATATATAAAGTAAATACCACCATTCTCACTATATGTATGCATTTATAAGATCTAGATACTTGGATCTAGAGTAAATATTGTAGTGGTTTATACCACTATTTATCTCATCTCAAGGGCATATCTAAGGGAAGTCTCACTTGTCCGCATGAGACATTTTTCTTGCAATAGAATTGGCAACCCCACTAGGGAATTATCTATTTATTCTTCCCTAGTTATTGAATGTCCGTTATTTGTTTTGGTTTTTGGAAGGGTATTTCCATTTATTTTCTTCCTTTACTGCTTTATCGGTTGTCAAGCCTCTCAAACCCCTCAAATTTGTTAAGTTGGGTGCATGTTTTTTTTTCTTTTTAACCCTGGTCACTCCCTTTGTTTGGGACATAGAGTGACCTTTATTGCGCTCAATAAGGCTATTATGGAGTGACCAACCCCTTTGAATCCCCCGTGTCACACCTGTTAGGAGCGACCAAGCCCTACAGGTGGCTATTTAATCATGTTTTCCAATAGTTACCTCCAAATGAGCTAGTATACTAAGTTGGGAGATTATTTACAAGTATTTGCCATTTATTCAACCCTATAAAGTCTTGTTTCTGGTCCCTTAAATAGATCAAATACACTTTTGTCACTTAATGCATGTGACCTTATTTAAACTAGTGTTGAGTTATTTTGGACCCGATTTACATTATGCCACATATTGGTGTATGTGTATGAGTGCTGTAATGCCTTTCCATTTCATATGTAATTGAATTTGAGAGATAGAGGAGCCTCTACTTCATCATTTAAAGGAATTAGGGATTTAGGTCTTCCATTGTGTGAGGAATTGACATATGAAGGATGATCATTGTCAATATCTTACAACCTTCGTTATTTTGATTGAGTGTAGATTTCATTTTCATATTTATGTTTTCATCAATCAGTTTGAAGTGAAAAATAAACATTTCATTTCATATTCATCATTGCATTGAGTGGTTAGAGTAAAAACTTTGAAGTGTTGGAAGCATTGGAATATTGTTGCTTGTTCGTAACATCATTTTGGAGAGTGAATTTGTTTAGATTTTGTGTGAATTTTTTGAAGAAGAAATACTCTCTTTCCCTACTCTAAGTAGTTTCATCGAATTGAAAAGGAAAAAGAGTACTCTATTGCATGATTTTGAATTGGTTGAGTTATACCACACCATTCAAGTTGCATGAAGTACACCTTGATTAAAAATCAACCAATTAAAATAAATAATAATTTAAAATCAACTAGACTCATTTTTCATTTATAGATAAAGAAACGATAGTCTAAGTGATAGGGCCTTGGTACGAAGAGGTGATAATATCTCCAAGGCCACAAAAAAGAAAATAGGAATTGATTAACGAGTGCAAAATACATTAGTAGAAGGAATTACCTACTGGGACTACACATCTAACAAATGCATTAAGCACGAGGTTAAGCTAGATGTAAGTGAGAGACTATCCCCTATTTTTCATTTATTGGGATTTTGCGTGTTAGTGGGTTTTTGTTGGATTGATAAGTCATCGGGGTGAAACCAATGCAACAGATGCTTCGATCATAGAATCTGTGCCCTACATTTCCTTCCCATATATAAAATATTTACCCATTGCTGTTACACCCAACTACTTAATTTCAAGTGGCATCCTTAGTGGTCTTTCCTAGGTTTCTCCAAAGGTGGTTGCAAGTGGGAAGTGATTGTGGTACCTGATTCATATGCACAATCATCCACCTTCATTCCCTTGGAAATGTTACCATCTCCGTAAGGGTACTTGTGCCTTGGGTATTTAGTGTTGTGATAGCTTATTACAACTGTCTCCTTCACACCTTCATTTATTGGTATTTGGTTCTTTCATCCCCAAGGTTAATCTTTAGAACTCCCTTATTCATCTCTTCACTATAGTGGTATTCTTGGAACTAATTACCTTTATATTCCTCTCTTCAAGATAATATGCTTTCTTATTAGTACCTTCATATTTCCATAGGGGTGTGCTCTTTATTGTTTGTGACTAGTTTGGCCATAGGTTGAGTCATTTTATATTCTATCAGTCATCATGGCTAACAACCTTGTATCCATTCAAGACAATTATGTGGTTACACTCCTAAGTTTCAGGGACTTACAGCTAAACCTAGGAGAACTCATCCTTTAACTGATGATGAAACAACTACTGATCTTGGAGCTCACTCTCATTCTTCACCACACACATAATATCCCTTGTTTCAACATTTAAATACACCTATTATTGAGGCTATCAATGAGAATCAACCTTCACACTTTGATCTTTCATTGACATAGCTTTACGGTCATGTCTTGGTTCAACTAGGGAGTCCTCATTTTGTAGATTCTAGGATCAAGGATAATCAATGATTATCAATGTTCGGTACATGAAATACATATATCCATAGGGGTTCATTCCCTTTTATCTCTATTTCATTTGAGGAAAATCCATTTAGTTCCCCCGCAATTCCTATGACCACTTCCAACATCCCAATATATTTCTGCTTGTCACAAGTGTTCCTTCATGGGGAATGAATTTGGGGCCATCTAACCCTTTTTATTCTACTTAATCATTATTTTCTTCCCATATGTATCACACTTCAATTCCTTCACCGAATATTACCAATTGGCACACTATCTTATACTATGGGATAATCAAACCCCGTAGTGTTTGGGCTAGTGGTGGGTTGGAAAATTTTTCTAGTATGCCTCCAGGGAGCCTTACTATCCCTTCTATGGTTCCTCCTTTGGGTTGGACTTTCCAGTAGGAATTAGTATCGCTACTAGTAGTTTTCACAAAATCCATGATATGCTCCATGTTCCCTTTAGCACCTTGGTCTCTCCAAACATTGGTTTCCATTTTTGGTAGACCTTGAATAGTATTGTTGGACCCTTTACCAGTACTTGGCCATTATTGGGGGAAATATTGTTCCTATTTTTTTGACAAAATCCAGGGATTGTAGATGTTGGGGGTCATGTCTCGAATGGGAGTCCATTAGGTCCTTCTCTTTTAACTCGAGAATCATTTGACAACATACAGTTGAAATTTATGGAAACATTGAACCTTATGAACCTCTCATGATTAACTAATGAGCCCATCTGCCATAAAATCCTATTTCATTAAACTTGGACATATTCCAATTCAAGTCACGTTGAAGACTGGTAAAAACAACCCTTCTAAACCCCAAAATCAAGGTTTCTAAAGTGCAAATTTTGGTTCCAAAAGTGCCAATTCGAGGTTCCAATTGTGTATTTTTTATTTTTATATTGCCACTTTTTAAATTGGTTTTTTCACTTTTCCAATATGATACATATGACAATGGCCCTTTTAGAACCTATTTTTGCACTTTAAAAATGTTGCTTTTGAGACTTAGAGTAGTTAAGTTTGTGATTTTGAAATTTGATTTTGGCATTTTCAAGTTATGATTTTTCACTTTTGAAAACCAAACTCAACACTTTACAAGTATTGTAATCACATTGTTGAATATACACAAACCTATTTAGTTTATTTGGGACAAACAAAATTCAACTATACTATTTAACAAACTAGTTCCATATATCTTACAATTGGAATCTCATTTGTCACACCATTTTGGGGTAGCAAGCAAGGCCATCATCAATCTAAGAAGAATGTGGCATTGCCATCATGGTAAGTATAACTATTTTTTATAATACAACTCACTTCCTCATTATAACCATGCTTTTATTTCGATCCATCTACAATAACTGTATTTCTAGCATCGTAATCATGTATCAAAATGCCCCAAATGTTTTTTAATAGTTTAACCATTAATGTTTGAATAAAGAGAGGTTGTGACCATTTGTCAATTAAATATACTTAATTTATTTCTATTGACAAAGGGTTAACAACATAGAAATAATTTACCTGCACTACAATAAATATTTTAAGATTATTATAAGAATCTGCATACAATGTTTACACTTGTCGATTAGTTTCTATCAAATTTTTTTTTTATGAAAATTTTGATGCAAATGATCGATAGAGAACGAACAATCTCTACTTTCTAAAATTAATTCAATGATCAACAACATATCTGCTAGGAGTATCCATAAAAGATCAAACACACATTTGATATAAACCTTTGAGAAGGAATAGATAGACCCTTCATATGTTCAATATTGTTTATATTTCTATCATGCATGAAGGGTTGGATGGAAGTTCTTGTTTTCACAATCCTCGATAATATATGTGAAATATAGGAAGGGTCATCACCCTTCCTAGGTTCAATATATTTTATGTTTCAATCCTAAAGGAAGGTTGGTCGATTCTTCTCAAGTTCAATATTCTTGATATTTTAATAATATAGAAAGAGACAAATGTTCTTTCTTGTGTTCACCAATCTCAATATACCAACAATACTATAAGGATTGGTTGGCCCTTATTAGGTTCAATATTTTCTATATTTCTCTCATAAGTTGTAGGTTTGGTGGACTCTTATTATGCTCGATATTCTTGATATTTCTATAATGTAGGAAGGTCCATTTGTTCCATGTTGTATCATAGTAATAACCGAAATAGTGATCACACCAAGGTTAGTTGATCCTTCTTCTCCTCTATACACTTGATATTTTCAAGAAGGGTCAGTCGTTCCTTCTTTTGTCCACCGTTATCAATATATATACAATAGAAGAAGGGGCATCCAACCCTTCTTATGCTCAGTGATCTTGATATTTTTGTAATACAACATCAATGTTGTGGGGATAAAGGAGAGGTGGGAAAGTTATTGAAGAATTGTAATTGATATCAACATGGTAGAGATGACATGGCAATGAGCTAATGTGGTAGAACTAATACTACATAAATGATGAAGCATAGGTTATGTAGTAGTGAGGAATAATATTTTGTGTCTAAATAACAAAAGGAATAATGAGAAAATTCTCTAAAAAGATCTGGTCCATCCACGCAAGATAGTATTCCTGTCATCTTGTGACAATACAATTGATTTGAGTGATTTGAAAAGGGATAATCATTCATATGAAACCACAACCACCCAAAATAAGTTGGTGTATCAATATCAAAAAATATGCAAGTTCATCTTTACAACACATTCAAAGTCGATTCGTCCCATCCATTTGACACCTTGTACATCATTACCCCCAAGTTTATACGTATAACCCATCATTTCACATCTAGTCCATGACGTGTAGATGTTCATCTCACTATCATTCTAGGTCTATATATGGATAGGATCCCATCTTGGCCATCCGTAGTTTTATCGTCTTAGCCTCGCCCCTCGGTGGTGATGCATATAGTCTGACTGACCCTTGTGTTTTTTCCCTTGTTGTATGAGATTTTCTCCCCTTTAAGACTGGTTTTGGTAGCTTCTATGTAGAACAGCTCATCAATCATTCTGAACCATGAAAAAGTTCAGGTCTTGGAGGGAGATTCAAAGGTTCCCAATATTGTTATAGTTCTACCCCTACATCCTGAGAAGGTTGAATATGTAAAGAAGAAACTCTCTAGTATTCATCTTGAATTTCTTTTATTTATGTATAATATCTTTTGTTTATTTCTAAGATAAAGAAGCTCTCAATTCGTGAGCTGAAACATATGAATCTTAACAAGATTTATACAATCTCTTTTTTACAAGAAACTGACCTTAGAACTTATGAGAGAAATGAAAATGAATATTTCATTTTGCATTTGTTAGTAGAAGAAGATCAACTCTCAATGAATCATTTGTTTCCATGGCCTTGCTTACTACACCAAATTGGTGTGCGTGATGTGATTTGAATTGTAAAAGATATGGAACTAGTTTCTTAAATAATACAGTTGAATTTTGTTTGTCACAAATAAACTCAATGGGTTTTTGTATATTCAACTATGTGATTAAAATACTTGTAAAGTGTTTTGTTTTTCAAAAGTGCGAAATTCGAACTTGAAAATCCCAAAAACAATTTTCAAAATTGCAAACTTAATTGTTGGAAATGTCAAAAGTCTCCTTTCAAAACTGCAAAAATAGGTTCTAAAAGTGTCATTATCATATATATCATATTCGAAAAGTGAAAAACCAATGAAAGGGAAACAAGGATTTGTTCTACTACTATGGAATTTAAATTAATTGAAAGGTGTTGTTTTGTTAATTACTTTTCAAATTGTTTTTTCAAATGGTCTAAGCTTCACCGTAGATACAAATAACAACAAAACATACTCAAAGAATAAGCTAGTATGTGACTGCTAATTAAATTACAATAATAATAATGAGAATCTTTGAAGACTTGTAAAAAACAACCCTTTTAAACCCCAAAATCAAGGTTCTAAAATGCAAAATCTGGTTCCGAAAGTGCCAATTCTATGTTCCAAAAGTGTACTTTTGCTTTTGATATCACCACTTTCGAACTTTTGAAAGTGGTTTTTGCACTTTTCCAATATGATAATGGTACTTTTAGAATCTGATTCTGTGTTTTTGGAAGGTTGCTTTTGACACTTCCATTACTTAAATTTGTGATTTTGAAAGCCAATTTTGTCACTTTCAAGCTCTAAGTTTGCACTTTTGAAAACCCAACTCAACACCTCACAAGTGTTATAATCACACAATTGAACATAGCACAAATAAACATTCAAGTGTATTATTTAACAAGGTATATCCATTTTTTACAACTGGCCTCACATCACTCACACCATTTAGGTGCAACAAGCAAGGCCACAATTGTTCTACCAATAATGTGTCATTGACATCTTCGCAAGTATATGTTTTTGTTAAAATAGAGTTCCCTTCACTGTTACAAACATGTTTTTATTTTGAGTAATCTACAATCATTGTATTTGTAGCATCGTAACCATGGATCAAAATTTCCCAAACTTTGGTCAAAGGTTTGAGAAATACATTAGGAATGCCATCACCTTGATAACCCTCTTTGGATATGCAAGAACAATAAGATTGTGTTAATATTACTCTAAAGTGTTCCCTTTCTAATCTCGCTCTTTCTAATAATGTTGGAAAAAACTCATCCACATTTTGTGTGCGGATGTCCATACACCCACTTCAAATATACTAATGCATTTTTCAAAAGATTCCCTAAATCCTGGTCATATAAAATAATACTTTGTGCTTGATTCCATATCGTGTGTTTGTGGCGATCTGATATTTTTTAGTAATGAATTGTTTGTAACAAAACTCCATTGAAATAAAAAATAATCAATGGTTTACCAATCACTAATCTTCTAGTATCTACAAACAAAAAACAACACACACAACCCAATCAATAAAATATTGTGTTTCAATATTTCTAAGTGTATTTCTTGCAATATAGGTAATTTTTTAAACACATAACCAAATATATGATATGATGTCCATAAATAATCCTTTTTCTGTTGGAAATAATTATGCTTATGGAACCGCTGGTCGTTGTGTTGTTGCTGCCTTATCCTTCTTCCTCCTTATCCTCTCTTTCAATTGAGGCCGGTTAAACTGCTGGTGTTGATGGGAAGAATGATGATGTCAGGAATAATGACTATAATTGTGTGTTAATATTAGAACTATCCAAGATAGCTACGCAAAAGCATTTTACATCAAGTTGTCAAAGTTCTCCAATTATACAAATTTCTAAATGAATTGTTCTATATAATACGACGGTCATATGAAGTTGAATGTCTTTAACCAATGCCCCATTTTTTAACGAGGAAATAGATGATTCAACAGAGAACACAACATGGTTTTTATAGTTATTTCTCTCTCTTGTGAACCATCAAATCTCTAACTAGTTGGCATTTTCAGGTAGTTTTACTTCCTATTATCTTATGAATGATATTTCCCCTCATCTATAAACAACATGTCCAATTTATATATATATATATATATATATTGGATAAGTACATCCTTGAATGAATTTTTGAATATGTGCAGTACTTCACCAACATTATAATATGCAAACATCAAGGAATTATAAATTGTACTATGTTTACATTGCTCTGGACCCCAAATAAATACAAAGTACTCATTCTTCAACCATTCAAATCTATTAAGGAAATTTTTAATTTCCACATTCTCAAGTGAGGAAGACAACAAAGCAATGTCAAAATGTTCTCTTCCAACATATATAATATTAGGAATTGACATTCGCACATAATAATGATAACAATTATGGAAAAATGAGGTTGTTTGGAAAATTCTTCTCTGTTAGATAACATCTGAACTCCAAAGAGAAATACCTCTACTTCCAGGACCAATAGTTTCTTTTCCAGTGATATTTGGACTACAAACAAATTTAACCGTGGCTATATATATAACTAGAACAACAACACTTTGTTCATCAAGTTAATGATAAAAAACATGTAGCTGTAAATGAGGATTTTAAATTCCAAATATTAATACATACATCACCCAAAATTTCTCAGATTCAAATGATTTAATAAAAGCATCACACTAAACTAATACAAATTTAGATTCATATGAAAATACCAACATCACTAGAAAAAGTAGAAAACACATTAAATTTTTTTAAATCTCCATAGGTTACATTTGATGTCTCTTGCTCTTGAAAGAGGCAATGATAGGTTACATTTAATGGATGCTAGTTTGGGAGGACGCAATGAAGGTTCTGATATCAGTTGATTCATGTATTTTACTAAAACACTATTAAATTTGATGTACTGATTCACTATCTATCTTAGCGGATGATGAAGTAAAGGGCTTACTCAAAATACAATTTTTAGATTGATGTGATTTCAGATTATCACTTTCGGAAACAATAATTATTGTATTACTTTTAGAATATTTCATTGGGAACTCCTCACAAATTTTCTCCATATTTTTTCTATCTTTCCCTCTTTATCTGTGGTTCATCTCTCTAAAAACCATAAAAATAAAAACCGGTCCCCAAATTTTTTTTTTACCTATCTTCAAAAAAATTGTAAACAAAGACTTCCGCTCATTGACATCACATTTAGATGACCAATTCCCAACATTGAATTTGCTGATACCTAGATTCAAAAATTGTATCACATTTGTTCGTGATTCATATGAAGTTTCTTTGTGCTTAAATTCAAATTCTGGAACAATACTTTCATCCTCATTTTTTGTTTTTTACCTCCATCAGTACTCTTTTACTCCCGTTTTTTTCTTTTTTGGAGACATTTTTCTGTGAATTTCTTGCGAAATAGAAAACCTTCCATTTCTAATATCAACAACATTTTTACGTGGAGTGTTGCACATAAATATTTATTGTCATAATATATTCTGGAATAAATATGTTTCACCAAATTAGGTAGAAAACAATCTTTGTCTCTTACTTGTCAATGACCGAACAACATTTGAGTGGTGAGTAATAGTGTTGGAGCCACCGCATTTTTCCACCAAGTCCTCACCTAGTTCATTATTACCAAGGCTCCCATATCCAATGTGCTTGGTTTCCTAATATCCATGGACATAATCGATCTCTTCTCTTGTTGTGGATGATCCACATGTTCAGAAACAATCCAATTGTCTTGCCTGGAAATTTGCATGTATACATTTTTTTTATAACTTTTTGAAAGTATTCAAGGTCATTATCCTCGTTCATAATTTAAATAATTTAACCAAGATTTTTGAAAAACATTATTACCTTCTTGTTTTTCATACCCTTCTTGTCCATCTTGTCCACCAGTATGGTAGTTCTTTGAGGATTGTCCATCACATTCAATGTCGTCATTGGATATTATAATATTATTGGATGATACATGAGTGTCCGCTTTATTTAAATATTTAGTAGAAAATGAATTTGAAGAATTTATTGAACATAAATGACTGAAAATGTAAAATACAATGAAATAATACATCTAAAACTGTTAATACAAATACCTTGTCCTATATGGACCAATTCATGATAGAAATTGTTCAAAAAAACTATTGTTGTACTGTATCCACAATATAAATAATTATTCTATCTAGACAACTGATCAATGAATGAGGAAATATACCTCCTGCATAAAATGAAAGAATTGTACCTCGAGAAGAGACCAATCTGGAAACCATGTGATCCCAAACATCCTGTGTCCTTTCTTTTTCAAAAACATGGCTTCTCGAAATATCATTCAAAAACTTAGACAAAGGTAAATCAATCATTGGTAGGTTCTAATCCTACCAATCTATATCCATTGAAAAGTAGACAAATTATCCTCATCCAATCCAATTCTCCAATATTGTATAACAAAGAATCCTATAAATAAGTCCTTTGAGAAATCTTTATAAACTCCATTGGTAGGATTCTACTTTACCTCTTTTTTTGACTTATTGCAGAATTGAGTGAATGCTTTAAAAACCATACAAGAGTTTCCCATATTAGCTAATAAAATACAAGTACAAGTCATTTCATTTTATTCTAAGTGGTTCAACAAGGAAGGATATATTTTTTTGTCCATGCACTAACACAATTACACATATCAAAAATAACAAGTTCACGGCTGATTGCAACACCAAAAAATGCAATGGATCTTAGTGTGTTGACCGAAGATATAGGAAAACAACATAGACAAGAAAATTTCAAAATGTCTTTGACAGAGTGAATGGGCATACCCATCTCCTCTTCACTGATATATAAGTTCAATATTTTCTCAGCATCCTTTGGTAATTTGGACCATTGTCCTCTTTTTCTTTATTTCTCTTTATTCCTTGGTTATCAGAGTATAAAATATTGCATATTTGTTGGAAATGATTTGGAGAAATTTTATAGATTTTAATGACATTATTGTCAGTGATTCACTGTCGACGAAAAGGATGAACATCATGAACTTTGAAATATTCACAAATTGTTAAGATTTCATATGCTAGACTAGATTCAATAGTATTCAATTCAAAATCACAGCAGCAACATATCAAGAATCACTGATAGAAACAAAATCACAACATAGACACAACATTTATCCTGGGAAACCCTCAAGGGGAAGAAAAACCAGCAAAAACTTCCTCTGTATAAGATGTATAAAAGACAACTCAAAAAAAGGTGTTCTCCTCCTTCTGTTATGTCTCTCTCTCTCTTCTAAGCACTACACAAGTGAGTGAGTCTATGTTCAAATAAGAACCACGCTCCTCTATTTATACACAATGAGTCAACTGAATTTTACACTAGACAAGTCGGCCCCACTAAACTGTCTGGGCCGACTTCACCTAGGAAGACTCAAAACAGTATATTATATTATTTATTAGGGTACTAAAGACCTGACACAAGAGGAGGCTTTACCTCATGACTCTATGATGACCAAATACAATAGTAACACTCCATCAGAGGAATAATAACATCTCCCTTGGGTTACATTAGTAAAATACATTTAGAATATCCTTTGAAGTTACAATAGTTCAACACTCCCCCTTAATGAGAAGGTTATTCTACTGACAAAATCCTCACATACTTTAGGAGAACAGAGAGACAATTACAACATTTCAACAAGGTAATACATATATATGTCACAGGAATTTTTTCACAATCAATAACTGGAACAGTTACTCTTCATCTTCTGCATCACATGATCACTTGATCCTTTTTGCAGCAACGCTTCGATATTTCGATCCTTCATAACAACACTTTGATATTCTATATCCTTTGCAGTAGCACTTCGATCTTCTTTATCCTTTTGCAACAGCATTTCGATCTTCTCGATCCTTTGCAGCAGCAATTCGATCTTCTTGATATTTGCAGCAACACTTCGATATTCTCGATCCTTTGCAGCAGCACTTCGATCTTCTCGATCCTTTGCAGCAGCACTTCAATCTTCTCGATCCTTTGCAGCAGCAGTTTGATCTTCTGCAGTAGCCTTCCTATATTCTTGATCCCTTGTATCAACACTTCGATCCTTTTGATGCTTTTCCAACAGCACTTCGATCCTTTCAATCCTTTGCAGCAGTACTTCAATCATTATTGATCGTTTTTAGCTGCACTTCGATCCACTTGACCCTTCCCTGTTGTACTTTGATCTAATTGATCCTCCGCTGCCATGCTACCTGCAGTACACATGATATATTTTCAGGATGATCAATCCCGATTACTTTAGGACATAAGTTCAAGGATGATGCAATCCTTCATCAGCATGATCCATGAAATTGATCAGTTGAATCATCTACAACTGAATGTGGATCTCGACCGCACCCAGTTCCAACCCTATCGTCCGTGAGGACTCATCGTAGACCATCCATAACACATAGGTTAGGACCACTCCCAAGTGAGTGTTATACTACGGTATCTATACTTGCGTGTAGGCATACTCTTTCAAGCAAGAGTATTGTCTGCAGAGTAGATCTCAACCGCATAAACAATGTCGGCCCATCGTAGAACATCCATACCATACAGGTTAGGACCACTCCCAAGTGAGTGTTATACTACGGTGTCCGTGAGGACTCAGTGTTATTATATGGCATCTACATATGAATGTAGGCATACTCTCCATACAAGAGTATAGTCTGTAAGGCAGATCTCGACTGCATACATAATTTCAGTCCTGTCATCCACGAGGACTCATCGTAGAGCATATAGACCACTGAGGTTAAGACCACTCCTATGCATGTGTTTAATCTATGGTATTCACAACTGAAGGTGAGTACTCTCCATGCGAGAGTAACATCTTGCAGGGTCATCCTGTAACTAGTAAGGAGCACTCTCATGCATAGAGTGTTATACCTGCCATCCTCAAGAGAGGATACTATCATCCACAAATAAATGTCATACCATCATCACTGCCATCCATCATTGATGTCAATCTCATCATTACTCCCCATTTCCTGGGAAGTTTCATATTATCAACCTACTCCCCCTTTGTCTGAGGAGGGTTCATGTCTTTGACCTAATCTTCCTTTTTGAAGAAGGCCCGTTCCTTCATCATTTGTAGTCCCATCACTTTTCCTCCTTGCAAGGAAAGTCCTTTCAAACTACACCAAGCTTGTCATGGAAGTATTTGAACTTCACTCGAGATAGAGGCTTGGTCATTACATCAGCAACTTGCTCATCGATACTCACATGCTAGAGCTTGATGGCTCTGTTTTATACCATATCCCTTATATAAAAATATCAGATTTCTATATGCTTCGATTTGTCATGGAACACTGGATTTTCTGTCATCTTTATACAACTTTGATTGCCACAGAAAATTACTGTGGTGTCCACCTCCATGTAAAATATTCTTGACATCAGCTTCTGAATCCATATCGCTTCACAACAAGCAGAGGAAGCTGCAATGTACTCTGCTTCAGCCGTACTGAGAACAACATTGGATTGTTTCTTACTAAACCATGAGATCATGGTGGATCCTAGACAATAACATCCACCTGAGGTCCTCTTTCTTCTTGCAACACCTCCTACCCAATCTGAATCCGTATACCCATACAAATTGTAGTCATGATCTCTCCCATAGTACAATCCCATATCAATCGTACCTTTTAGGTACCTCATCACATGCGTTGCAGCTATCAAGTGAACCCGTCTAGGTTTAACTAGATATTGAATCAAGGTGTTCACATCAAGGCATATATCTGGCCATGTGTTTGTCGAAAACATTAATGACCCAATAATCTATTTATAGTGAGTCATGTCCACTAGCTCGGATGTATCATCAGACAATATATTTAAGTTGGTGTCCATGGGTGTGGCCATGGCTTTACAATCCAACATATCAAATCTTTTCAATATTTCTACTGCATACTTTCCCTGATTCAGAAATATTCCTTCTGGGCTCTTCCACACTTCCAGCCCTAGGAAATAATGCATCAATCCAAGATATTTCATCTCAAATTCTTCAGCTAGCTTCTTTTTGCAATCATTGATTTGTTTCTAATTTACAGTCAGAAATAGATCATCCACATACAACAATAGTATGACGGGTTCATCATCCATATATTCATATAAATATTAGGATCAACTTTACTCTTGGAAAATCCCATGCTTGTCAAGAAGCTATCTATTCGACCATACCAAGCTCTAGGAGCTTGCTTCAGTCCATACAGAGCCTTTTTCAACTCGCATACATGAGTCGCTCTGTCTTCAAATTCAAATCCTTGTGGTTGTTCGATGTAAACCTCTTCCTCAATCACACCAATAAGGAAGGTTGTCTTTACATCCATTTGGTGTAAGTCCCATTTCATCATGGAAGCAAGTGCCATGATAGTTCTAATGGAAGTGTACCTTACTACTGGAGAAAATGTCTCTTCATAATTGATCCCCTCTTTCTGAGAGAATCCTCTAGCCACAAATCTTGCTTTTTACTTTTCAATACTCCCATCTACAACATGTTTTATCTTGTAGATCCATTTCAAAGATACCACACTCTTGTTTTTTGGTTTGGGAGCAATATCCCAAACATCATTCTTCATGATCGTCTAGTATTATTTTGTCATTGCTTCAACCCATTCTTTCTTCTGTGCAACTTCCTCATAGCTGGTGGGTTCTTGATCTACAAGGTCACACATGAAAGCTACATAACTGGAATATAGCTTTGATCTTTTGTTGGTTCTTGTGGAGCCTTCTGGTGCTCCATATATTTCTGCTTCTTGTATGATTTCTCTTACCCAAGCAGGTTTTCTCTTTCAATAGATATCCATAGTAGGGGGATCCTGAGGCTCTAACATGTCATGAACTTCTGATGCTACTATTTCAGGAGTTGGTTCAACTTCTGTCCTTCTAGGAGGTACATATTCTTCATGTACTTCTTCAAGATGACACCTTCTAGATTTATTAAGAGCTACCTCTTCATCAAATGTTACATCCCTACTAATCTCGATATGATGGAATCCTGAAATGTATATCCTAAATGCTTTGGAGACTTCACAGTATCCTACAAATATTCCCTTTTTACTAGAAGGATCCAATTTGGTTCTCTTCTCTTTCAGAATATGTACATACACTGGACATCCAAATATCTTGAGATGGATTACTTCAGGTTTCTTTCCGGTATACATTTCTTCAAGAGTCTTGAATCCAAGAGCACTGTGAGATAATCTATTTTGCACATATACGCTTGTTCTTGTAGCTTCAACCCATAGGTGCATAGGGAGGTCTTGGCCATGAATCATGGTCTTCACTGATTCGATGATAGTTCTATTATTTCTTTCCACAACACCATTTTGTTGGGGATTATAGGGAGTGGTTAGTTCCCTCTTTATTCCTACCTCCTTACAGAATGCTTTAAATTCCTTTGAAGTGTATTCTCCACCATTATCTGATCTCAGTGTCTCGATTCTCTTTTCTTACTAGTTCTCTATCAAGGCTTTGAATTCCTTGAATTTCCCAAACACTTCACTTTTATTCTTCAAAAAGTATATCCAAGTATTTCTTGAATAATCATCAATAAATGTGACATAGTATTCATATCCACTCAAGGATATGGAGGGAAGAGGATCACATACATCAGAATGGATTAGTTCCAATGTACCTTTAGTCTTTGTGTCACTTTTCGAAAACGAATTCTTGATGTTCTTTCCCTATGCATATCCCTTGCAGGTTCCCTCATGTTCGATATTCAAAACTGGTAACCCTGTTACCACCTTGCTCACATAGGGAAATGCTTTGTAGTTTATGTGAGCAAGTCTCCTATCCCACAGTTCACTTGAGTTGGTAGTCTCATGGACAAGGGTTGTCTCTAGATGTCCTTTGATCTTATATAGTCCTCCTTCTTCTCCAATGACTACAACATATTCAAGTGTCTTCCATTTGGACCACATAAGTACTTGTCCATCTATAAAACAAACTCTATATCCTTTCTTATCTAGAGTTGATATGAAGAGTAGGTTATTTTTCAAACCTGGTACATACAGTACTTCCTTCATCTTCATGGAGGTCCCAAAGTCAAGATTGTAGATTGATTCACGAATACCTTTGATGGGATATTGATAGTCATATCCCAATGATACTACCTGGGGAGATTTCTTCTCTTCAAGTTTTGACAGAGTTGTCTTCTTTCCTGTCATGTGCTTGGAGGCACCACTATCAATAAGCCATGTATCTTCTCCAGGTGTTACAGACCCAGAGAGTGCAGAGAATAACACATATTCTTCTACATCTTCACCTCTAGTTCTCTTTCTAGATCTTTCTTCATCCTCATCTTCAGTTAGATGAGCATGATGCCTTTTGTTGTTGTTGCTCTTTGATTATGGACATTCTCTAGCAAGATGCACTATCTTATGACAATTGCAGCATTGATAATTTGAGTAATCCTTCTTCTTCTTCTTCTGGAATTTCTTCTTTGAAGGCTTATGATTACTCCTCTTGAAGTTTGATTGATTTCTTCCTTTAGTATGGGTAGCTAGATCTTGATCATCTTCTCTGAGAAGACCTTCTCTATTGGCTACTCTAGCTTCTTCTTGTATGCAATCTTCCCGCACTATGTCAAACTTCATACTTTCTTTTCTGGCACACAGAGTTTGGATGAATGAGTCCCAAGGTATAGTGAGGCCATTGATAGCAGTCATAACCAATTCATCCTCATCAAGGGTATCTCCAATAGCACTTAGTTTCTCTTTGATATGGGAGACCCTTGTGAAGTAATCTTGAATATATTCTCCTTTGCTCATCTTGGTGCCCTTCAATTGAGCTCTCATATTCATCTTTATGTTGATGTTATTTCCTTCATATATTTTGGAAAGTGCATCATACATTTTCTTAGGTGTATTCTTAGATGACACCTGAGGGATCAAGTGATCCATAATAGAATCAACAATGATCCTCATTTCCTTGATTAGGTCTTGTTCATGCTTCTCCTGAGCTTCAACTTATTTAGGTTCTGCAATCTCATATTTGATGTACTTCTCAAGACCATTCCCTTTCAGAATGAGGCCAATCCCATACTTCCAAGCCATGAAGTTTTCTAGGCCTTCCAATTTGTCCTCAAGCTTAAGGCTTGGAGTCATCTTGTCCAGCAAGTCACTCCAAAATGAAATTTATCAAAACAGGAGATTGACCTTACTAGTAGATGCGCTTGGAGGAGGCAAGCTGGTTGATCCAACTTCTTTCTAGAGATCCTTAATCTTCAGTCTTCAAATCCTACTTGCGAGGCTGTAGCACTATAGAATTTATGGTTTTGTTTCACTGCAGTTTTCCGGTTCACTGCCAAACTAGGGTTTGGATTTCTCGGAGATCCAACCACCCAAAAACATCGATCTAGGGCTCAATAGATGCGCTCTAGGAGGGTGCAAATATCTATGCAAGCATAACTTCAAAACTCCATCTTTTGCAGAAACCCTAATTTCTTTCAGAGAGGGAGGAGGGAGAATTTGACCTTGTGAAAGCTGCTCTAATCAGGTTAGATCTGATACCATGTTAAGATTTCATATGTTAGACTAGATTCAATAGTATTCAATTCAAAATCACAACAACAACATATCAAGAATCACTAATAGAAACACAATAACAAGATAGACACAACATTTATCTTGGGAAACCCTCAAGGGGAAGAAAACCCGGTGAAAACTTCCTATGTATAAGATGTATAAAAGACAACCCAAAAACATGTGTTATCCTCCTTCTGTTCTCTCTCTCTCTCTCTCTCTCCTATGCATACACAATTTTGAGTCTGTGTTCAAATAAGAACCACAACTCCTCTATTTATACACAATGAGTCAACTGACTTTTACACTAGACAAGTCGGCCCCACTAAACTGTCTAGGACGACCTCACCTAGGAAGACTCAAAACAATATATTATATTATTTATTAGGGTACTAAACACCTGACACAAGAGGAGGATTTACCTCATGACTTTATGATGACCAAATACAATAGTAACACCCCGTCAGAGGAATAATAACATCTCCCTTGGGTTACATCAGTAAAATACATTTATAATATCCTTTGAAGTTACAATATTTCAACACAAATCAAAGCCTGGATAACCTCTCGTCCTTTATTTGCTTGCAATATTGAGATAAAGTATATACGCAAACATTTTTTTTCAACTGATGTGTTCAACCAAACTGATCCTTTGATTATATTGTCCGCCACCTTGGTCAATTCTGCTTCATCAAGATCGCGCAATGATCTAAAAAAAGTAGATCCATGATTCTTTATTTTATTTTAAACAAAATCAACCTGATTGATGCTCTTGGGTGAGCATGGTGAGGAACCACTTTTGTAAAGCTTGAATATAGACATCCATTTGTTCCACAATCGATGGTATGTCGAAACAAGAGTCATCTTGTCTTTAAGGTCGTCCTTTGAGTGAACAACAAATATATACATACATTCACCGTGGAAAACCTACAAACATATAAAATTAAAGATAATATTTAATTTTACTAATTCCAGAATGCAAAGAAGAAAATCTTTATACCTTCCAATCATCATTGGAAGTGTTTCCCTTTGCCGGGAAGGATGGCCTGCCGTTTTACAACTTGAGAAATGAAGGGAGTTCTACAAATTCTTTATTTGATAAATTTTGTTGTTTGCATAATTTGTTGATAATGTTTGGAGGAACATATTTATGTAGAAGACAAGTTGTACGATGACGATACATTGAATGCACAGTGTGATATTTATCAGTTTCGAATATTTTTATGTGCTAAAATAGTATGCTTCCCATCCAATATATAGAAATTCATGGAAGGAAAAACATTTTCCTCTTCATTTCTAGGAATATATCTCTCCTTGGTCCCCTTATCGAAAGGCAATGGAATTACATCTCTCAATGTTGTTGTAAAATTTGAGATAAGGGATCAAACCATCTTTTCCATGACATTGACATCAACTTTTCAATATTTCATATCCAAAGGCGCAATAACACATCTTGTTACATCAATAGAAAAAACTCTCATTGAATAAAAAGTATTTGATATGTTCTTGTTGAACTTCTTTTGAGCTTTCGAATATGTTAGTCGCTTTCTACGAAATCACTTTAGAAGGACTTTCTTTGAGTGCTTTGAAGGAGGATTTGGTCACATGTTTTTCAAGATGGTTGAAAATTGATCTTCAAAGTCATAATAGAATTTTTTCATGGTAAACATTTGTCATATTTTTTGCAATATTCATATAATGCAATGCAAATGAGTTTTTCCTAGCCAACATTATTTTCTTCCAAACTGACAAAATTCCTTTCTTCAAAGATGATGCGGTATTTATTCTGGAATAGATAAAATCATCACACGGTTACAAAACCCACCCTTGTGTCGCACATGAAACTATATATGAATCGAGACCACTTTTCATTAGATCAAGTCGAAAAGTAAAAACCTTAAGATTATTCTATAAAAGGAAACACATATCTCCATCAATCACTTCTACTTGAACACGTAATAAATTGTCAGAAATGGGATTTATAGATGCCAATATTCCATCTCAATCCAGAACTCCTTCCTCATCCAGGAAGAATATATATATATATGGGTGCAAATTATCTAGTTCATCCATCTCAACATACCATCCATCCTTGAATAAAACAAGGTTGTGATATTTTAACAAATCAAGAAATGATATTTCATGGTACTGACCAAGGCTCAACAACGCACATGTATTTTATCTACAGAACAATAAATATTGTATAATTAATATAATAATTTACATACGATGTTTATATTTATCAATTAGTGTGTGTATATTAGATTTGTATGTGAAAATGTTGAGGCGAATGATCGATGGATATGGAACAATCACTCCTTTCTAAAAGCAATCAATTGATTAAGAACAAATCTGCTCGGATTATCCACAAGAGATAGAATGTGCATTTGATATAGTCATTTGAGAAGGAATAGATCATAGCCGGAGCGATTTTATTTAATCTTAACTATCATTTTAATTTGGTGTTTGTGCTAGAAAGAAATAGATCGAGGATATTATAGGAAGTCACATTTTAATCAAGTGCTACTCCTTACCATTTACATGGATCTTTACTGTGGTTTGGAAAAATGATATCAATGCAAGAAGGAGCGAGCATTCCATTCTCAAAGCGATGTATGTCAAATTTATATAGATAGGTCGTTCATAAAAAAATTCTTCATAATTTTATAGTACATGGAGGGACAATCATTCCTTCCTATGTGTGTTATTCTCGATATATGTGTGTAATAGTATTCATATATCAATAATACATGGAGGGGCCAATGACCCTTTTTGTGTTCACACACACACACACATGAAGTGTCTTCCTACACATCACATGCTAAATATTATTTTTATTTCTATTGTAAAAAAGGGGTAGGCGACGCTTGTTTTGTTAATTTTTCTTGATATTTCCATAATACAGGAATGGGGATACTCTCCTTCTAGTGCACAATTTTCTCGATATGTATAATGTAAATGAGGGGTCAACCGACATTGGTCCTAGAAGGGGCAATTGACCCATCCTTGGTACTAGAAGTTGCGGCCAATATATCTAAAATATATGAAGGCTCTACCTACTCATATTACGTTCAATATTATTTCTATTTATATCTTAATGGAAGGGACTGCCAAAACTTGTGTGGTTCACTTTTATTTATATTTCCATAATAGAGGAACGGAAAAACATACCTTCCAGTGTACACTATTCTCAATAAATACACAAATAAAGAAGGGTCTGTCCTCGCTTCCTATGTTCAGTATATTTCACTTTTCTATCATAGAAAGGGTCATTTGGCCCTTCCTACATTTAATATTCTTTATATTTCTATTGTAATGGAAGGGGTCTTCAACACTTGTTTTTACTATTCTTGATATTTATTTAATTCATAAAGGGACAACCCTTCCTTATTGTGTTCACTATTCTCTATATGTCTACAATACCGAAAGGGTGGGAAAAGTTATCATATGTTCAAAATTTTGATTATTTATATCATAAAATGATGGGACAACTGACTATTCTTGATATTTGTCTAGTATAGGAAGGAGGAATTGACCCTTATTGTATCATATAGATAACTAGAATAATTATCATAGTAGTGATAACCCGACCTTTATTCTCCATGATATTATTGATATTTGGAGAATATAAGAAGGGGTGTTCGATCCTTCTTCAGTTTCCTTTTCATAATAGTTCTATAATATAGGAAGGGTCCGTCATTCCTTCTTGTGTTCAACATTCTAGATATAGGTGAATTGTTGGATGACCTTTCCTAGCTTTAATAGTTTCACAATTCTCTACTAAACGAAGGGCTGACTGATCCTTTATCTCCATGATATTCTTTATATTTGGAGGATATAAGAAGGGGCGGCTGATCCTTTATCTCCATGATATTATTGATATTTAGACGATATAAGAAGGGGCGCTTGATCCTTCTTGTGTTTACTATTACTTATAATCCTACAATACATGAAGGGTCATACGTTCCTTCTTGTGTTCACCATTTTGGATATAGATGAATTATTCCTAGCCTCCGTAGATTGAATATTTTTACATTTTTCTCATAAATGAAGGGGTGACTGAACCATATTGTTCTCATTATTCTTGATATTTATATCCTACATGCTGAGGTCAAGCAACTGCCATCATACAATCAAGTTTGCGGAGATGTATGAGAGGTGGACAATTTATTGAAGACTTGTCATTAAGTTCAATATGGCATAGCTGATGAGGAATTTAGTTTATGTGGAACAACTAATATGATAGAACCGATGTGGTAGTAAATAACAACTTTGATGAAGCAGAGCCTCAAATTAGGGAATGATATTGCATAATCATTTAAGTGGCATGTTTGGAAGCAAAAATTATTTGGAGGATGAAACAAAAAACAAAGGAACATGGATGGACAGGTTATTTCTAAAGAATTTTTATGATATATTTGTGGCAGTAGAGGTACGGATTCGTACTGGAAAAATAATGGAGTTAAATTATGAAAATATTGAGTTAGATGACTATTTCATTTTTAGGAAGAAACAACTCAACTTGCAAAATGAAAATGCAGGGAAATAATATTAACTTAATATATTGTGTATGTATCTACTGAAATTACTATGGTTAGAAGTTACACATTCACAATTGGGTCGTCCCATATATTTGAACCCTTATTCATCATTCACCCCCCTCTAAGGTTCAGAGTAGTATAACAAACAACCAAAACGCCCCATATTAGTCGGAATATGGCATAGGAAGAATTACAAAGAAATTTAGCATATTAAGAATTAACAAAAAATTTAGCGACAAAATTTAGCCCATGGGCTTATTTTCCATTTTTTTTCCAAAAACAAATCGTCAATTTGCTTTTCTCGAAGCACTATTTCTCCCAAGTTTGAAAGCGTAATTTTTTTCACTCTAAAAATTTCCAAATTATTCTATAACCTATATAAAATCCTTAGAAAAATATCGCCAAATATTTTATAGTTGGAATTTTAAGAACTTGTAAGATTCGCCAATGTTTATACACTTTTAATTAAATATGGATCCTTAAAATATTCCCTGCTGAAAATGCAACATTCGTTATTCAAATCGCATTTTTTATCAGTTGGATAGTTTTAAAATGCTATATTTAACCTAGAACCAAATATTGGTGATTGTTGAAATTGCAATATTGCAAAAACTACAATTTCCAGGCATCATTTTAACCGGATTCAACAAAAAGTGCCTGGAATTTAGAGGTGATTTGGTTAGTATTTATCCTATGTGCAATATAATGATGATGATATACATTTTGTGGTAGATAGAGACTGGAATTCCCATAGAAATTAAAACAAAGGCTTATGTTCATAGTTCTGGAATTTAAATGAAAAAAAGGGATGTTGTTTTCTAAATACCTTTCAAATTTGGTTTTTTTAAAGCGACTATGATCCACAGAAACTACAAACAACAACATAACATACCCGAAGAATAATTTGTGTGGCTACGAATTCCATATTGATCCGCAGTGGATGGAATTGTAGTGTTGAATCTATCTGTTAGAAAGTTGTGCTCAAGGAACATAAATTGTATTTTTAAGGAAGTACAACTGTGAATAAAAAATAGAATAACAATGGATACAGAGGCAAATACAGAGCTCAGAATGCAACACCTAAAAGAAGGTTTGCAAGTGTGCATATATGCATTGAAAGGAATCAATTTTGTATTGAAGGGATGTCATGAGTGTAGGTGCAGTATTTAATTGAGCATTCCAATTTGCAATGAAGGCCTAGGTGCAAAACCTAATGTTCAATTAGTACAAATGAAAAAATTATTGTCGAGAGCCTAAGGGTAATTTAACGGAGGCGGGGAAATTACTAGGAGGGTTGAAAAGTGACTATCGCATTTTTGGGCCACGTGATCAATATGAGAAGTACAATCCCTATCGTTTATGCAACATAAAACCGTTGATATGTTTTCGGATCGACTATCACGATGAATAGTGTGTGGGTCATATGCACGCAGAATAAAGGAGGTGATGATCAAATCAATAAAGTGAATAGTAAGATCAATGATCAAGATCAATAACTCCTTGTCAAAGTACAAAGATGATAATTTGTCACGGAGTAAGCTACCGACGCCATGATATTTCCCTGTGACAATCGTCGCGTCGGCGCTCCAGCCACCGTCTTAGCTTTTCTCTCCGTCGTCGGCCTCCGTTCACCCACCGTCCTTGCTGCCCCATTCATCCCTTCTCCGTTCTTGTTAACGTCCATCTCCATCTTCCTCCGTCAGCGGCCGTCCATTCATTTAATTCGCTACCCACTCAAATTCAAACCTCGAATTCAAACATTTATCCCGCTGGACGATATCCCCTGCCTCTTCTCACCATCGAAGAACTTTGCGGTATTGTGAATAGGCTGGAGGCCCAGAGTATCGAGTGCCGCTGGGGCGCAGGACAGTCTGAACTTCGCCACACGAAATGAAACCCTTGCCAATCTACCTGCTCCCTTTTCTAATGTAACCACCCTCATCAAAGCTTTCGCCTCCAAGAATCTCGACGTCACAGAACTCGTAGCTCTTTCAGGTATTATTGCAATGTTCAATATTCTTGTAGTTGCTAAATACTGCTCTTCATTTTGGAATACCATGTTTTGTAACAATTCATGTGTTGGGATAACAGGCGGGCACACCATAGGCATCGGGCACTGCAGCTCCTTTAGCAACCGTCTATATCTGACACAGGACACCACTTTGAACAAAAGCTTCGCCCAGCGTCTGTACACTGCGTGTCCTTCCAAGAGCTCCAGCAACACTATTGTCTTGGACATCCGCACGCCCAATGTGTTTGACAACAAGGATTACGTGGACCTGATGAATCGGCAGGGACTCTTCACCTCCGATCAAGATCTCTACACTGACTCCCGCACGAGATCAATCGTGAAGGACTTTGCCGTCGATCAGGATCCGTTTTTCCAGAAATTTGCAGTGTCCATGGCGAAGATGAGCCAGCTGGGCGTGCTCACAGGATCCAACGGGGAGATCAGGAGCAACTGTTCCGCTCGCAATCCATCAGCTTCGATCCTTGAAGTCGCGGATCAAGAAGATGTCATAGAATCTTATGCATCCTTCCTTTGAACGCAATCTAGCGAGAGTGCCATGGCTGATTTCTGGTCTTGCAAAGGTTCTCTTTTCGCCTGGAAAGCGGTTCTCTTTTTGTCTGGTTCTCATTCAAAGAATGCGCTTCTTCTTTTTCTTAAATTTTAGGTGTGAATGTGTTGTTCTAACAAGGACTTGAGATCCAACGAATAAAACTAAATGTTTGACTGGATCCCTGAACAGTGGAACCTATTTCCAAGTCATTTTGACTAGAGCGAATTACAAAGTTTTAATGAATAATTAATTGAAATTCAATTTTAAATTAGGAATGCATTAAATTATTCCCCAATTCTAGATTGCCTTTTTAATTAACGTCATCTGTATTTAAGGCTTATCCAATCTTATCTCAACTTTCAATTCTTTTTATATTTTCTTTATTTTGATGATAATTTTTTTATTTTTAAATATTTCGTTATATTTTTAATAGTTTTTTTTTATTATTATAATTTTGATATTTTTAATATTTTTTTTAATGATTATAAATTTTATAGTTTTTCTGAATTATTATAATTTGACATTTTTAATAGTTTTTCTTAATTATTATAATTTTCATATTTAAGGAATTACACACAATAACTTGAGGAAAATTATGAGAAAATGGTTGACATTTTTAATATTTTTTTAATTATTATAATTTTCATATTTAAAGAGTTACACACAATAACTTAAAAGAAATTATAAGAAGTTTTTTTAGTATTTTTATATATTTTGATTACATGTACTTATTTATAATGAATATATAATCTTTAAAAATTATTTATAATTAATACATTATTTTTAAAAATATATATTCACTTGTTGTACATATGGTTTCTTCACTTGTTGTATATATGGTTTCTTCATTAAATTGACTTTATATATGTATTTTTTGTAATTATTATAATTTTAATATTTAAACAGTTACACAATAACTCGTTAAAGATTATGAAAATTTTCTCCAATTATTTTGGTATCTTTATATATCATGATTATATGTACCTATTTATAATGAATACATGACCTTTATAAATACCTATTCACTAGTTGCACATATGGTCCCTTCATTAGATTGACCACTAGTACATATGCATTTACCTCATTGCATACACATTTAACCTCTTATGTGCCCCCCTTGGGATCATAATCATAACACAAGATCTAATTGATCATACATGAAGTTGGGTTTGATTTTGCATTCAACTATCTAATTTAGGATAATGCTTGCAATGGTTTTCATTTACTTTCTAATTTGAGTTGGGTTGCACATGTTGTCAATTCCTTTGGAGACCTTCCTTGTTGGTAATTGTCATTGTTAGGCCTTCCTCTTTGGTTAAGAGACTATGCATAGTTGTTATATTGATTGAATCTCCCCAAAGAAAACCTTGGTTGCTATTATTTATGAACACACATGTTTACATAGATCAATTTTCTTTTATCCAAATTAAAATAGTCTTTATCTCTTTAGTATAAGTTATACATGAGATTTAGCTTGATTGTTACTTGAGGAATTCATGATCTAGGCATGAGATATC
>LPNX010359296.1:616296-652949 GCA_001517045.1 Pseudotsuga menziesii | reverse complement strand
TGTGCAACCCAACTCAAATTAGAAAGTAAATGAAAACCATTGCAAGCATTATCCTAAATTAGATAGTTGAATGCAAAATCAAACCCAACTTCATGTATGATCAAGTAGATTTTGTGTTATGATTATGATCCCAAGGGGGGCACATAAGAGGTTAAATGTGTATGCAATGAGGTAAATGCATATGTACTAGTGGTCAATCTAATGAAGGGACCATATGTGCAACTAGTGAATAGGTATTTATAAAGGTCATGTATTCATTATAAATAGGTACATATAATCATGATATATAAAGATACCAAAATAATTGGAGGAAGTTTTCATAATCTTTAACGAGTTATTGTGTAACTGTTTAAATATTAAAATTATAATAATTACAAAAAATACATATATAAAGTCAATTTAATGAAGAAACCATATATACAACAAGTGAAGAAACCATATGTACAACAAGTGAATATATATTTTTAAAAATAATGTATTAATTATAAATAATTTTTAAAGATTATATATTCATTATAAATAAGTATATGTAATCAAAATATATAAAAATACTAAAAAAACTTCTTATAATTTCTTTTAAGTTATTGTGTGTAACTCTTTAAATATGAAAATTATAATAATTAAAAAAATATTAAAAATGTCAAACATTTTCTCATAATTTTCCTCAAGTTATTATGTGTAATTCCTTAAATATGAAAATTATAATAATTAAGAAAAACTATTAAAAATGTCAAATTATAATAATTCAGAAAAACTATAAAATTTATAATCATTAAAAAAATATTAAAAATGTCAAAATTATAATAATAATAAAAACTATTAAAAATATAACGAAATATTTAAAAATAAAAAAATTATCATCAAAATAAAAAACGAAATATTTGGATAAAGAAAATATAAAAAGAATTGAAAGTTGAGATAAGATTGGATAAGCCTTAAATACAGATGACGTTAATTAAAAAGGCAATCTAGAATTGGGGAATAATTTAATGCGTTCCTAATTTAAAATTGAATTTCAATTAATTATTCATTAAAACTTTGTAATCTCGCTCTAGTCAAAATGACTTGGAAATAGGTTCCACTGTCCAGGGATCCAGTCAAACATTTAGTTTTATTCGTTGGATCTCAAGTCCTTGTTAGAACAACACATTCACACCTAAAATTTAAGAAAAAGAAGAAGCACATTCTTTGAATGAGAACCAGACAAAAAGAGAACTGCTTTCCAGGCGAAAAGAGAACCTTTGCAAGACCAGAAATCAGCCATGGCACTCTCGCTAGATTGCGTTCAGAGGAAGGATGCATAAGATTCTATGACATCTTCTTGATCCGCGACTTCGAGGATCGAAGCTGATGGATTGCGAGCGGAAGAATTGCTCCTGATCTCCCCGTTGGATCCTGTGAGCACGCCCAGCTGGCTCATCTTCGCCATGGACACTGCAAATTTTTGGAAAAACAAATCCTGATCGACGGCAAAATCCTTCACGCTTGATCTCGTGCAGGAGTCAGTGTAGAGATCTTGATCAGAGGTGAAGAGTCCCTGCTGATTCATCAGGTCCACGTAATCCTTCTTGTTGAACACATTGGGCGTGCGGATGTCCAAGACAGTAGTGTTGCTGGTGTTCTTGGAAGGACACGCAGTGTACAGACGCTGGGCGAAGCTTTTGTTCAAAGTGGTGTCCTGTGTCGGATATAGACGGTTGCTGAAGGAGCTGCAGTGCCCGATGTCGATGGTGTGCTCACCTGTTATCCCAACACATGAACTGTTACAAAACATGGTATTCAAAAATGAAGAGCAGTATTTAGCAACTACAAGAATATTGAACATTGCAATAATACCTTAAAGAGCTACGAGGTCTGTGACGTCGAGATTCTTGGAGGCGAAAGCTTTGATGAGGGTGGTTACATTAGAAAAGGGAGCAGGTAGATTGGCAAGGGTTGCATTTCATGTGGCGAAGTTCAGACTGTCCCTGCGCCCCAGCGGCACTCGATACTCTGGGCCTCCAGCCTATTCACAATACCGCAAAGTTCTTCGATGGTGAGAAGAGGCAGGGGCTATCGTCGAGCGGGATAAATTTTTAAATTCGAGGTTTGAATTTGAGTGGGTAGCAAATTAAATGAATGGACGGCCGCTGACGGAGGAAGACGGAGATGGACGTTAACAAGAACGGAGAAGGGATGAACGGGGCAGCAAGGACGGTGGGTGAACGGAGGCCGACGGCGGAGAGAAAAGCTAAGACGGTGGCCGAACCGCCGGCGCGACGATTGCCATCGGGAAAAATCGTCGCGTCGGTATCTTACTCCATGACAAATTGTTATCTTTGTACTTTGACAAGGAGTTATTGATCTTACTATTCACTTTATTGATTTGATCATCACCTCCTTTATTCTGCGTGCATATGACCCACATACTATTCATCGTGATAGTCGATCTGAAAACATATCAACGGTTTTATGTTGCATAAACGATAGGGATTGTACTTCTCATCTTGATCACGTGGCCCAAAAATACGATAGTCACTTTTTCAACCCTCCAAGTAATTTCCCCACCTCCGTTAAATTACCCTTAGGCTCCCGACAATAATTTTTTCATTTGTACTAATTGAACATTAGGTTTTGCACCTAGGCCTTCATTGCAAATTGGAATGCTCAATTAAATACTACACCTACACTCATGACATCCCTTCAATAAAAAATTGATTCCTTTCAATGCGTATATGCACATTTGCAAACCTTCTTTTAGGTGTTGCATTCTGAGCTCTGTATCTGCCTCTGTATCCATTGTTATTCTATTTTTTATTCACAGTTGTACTTCCTTAAAAATACAATTTATGTTCCTTGAGCACAACTTTCTAACATATAAATTCAACACTACAATTCCATCCACTGCGGATCAATATGGAATTCGTAGCCACACAAATTATTCTTCGGGTATGTTATGTTGTTGTTTGTAGTTTCCGTGGATCATAGTCGCTTTAAAAAAACCAAATTTGAAAGGTATTTAGAAAACAACATCCCTTTTTTTCATTTAAATTCCAGAACTATGAACATAAGCCTTTGTTTTAATTTCTATGGGAATTCCAGTCTCTATCTACCACAGAATGTATATCATCATCATTATATTGCACATAGGATAAATACTAACCAAATCACCTCCAAATTCCAGGCATTTTTTGTTGAATCCGGTTAAAATGATGCCTGGAAATTGTAGTTTTTGCAATATTGCAATTTCAACAATCACCAATATTTGGTTCTAGGTTAAATATAGCATTTTAAAACTATCCAACTGATAAAAAATGCGATTTGAATAACTAATGTTGCATTTTTAGTAGGGAATATTTTAAGGATCCATATTTAATTAAAAGTGTATAAACATTGGCGAATCTTACAAGTTCTTAAAATTCCAACTATCAAATATTTGGCGATATTCTTCTAAGGATTTTATATAGTTTATAGAATAATTTGGAAATTTTTAGAGTGAAAAAAAATTACGCTTTCAAACTTGGGAGAAATAGTGCTTCGAGAAAAGCAAATTGACGATTTGTTTTTGGAAAAAAAATGGAAAATAAGCCCATGGGCTAAATTTTGTCGCTAAATTTTTTGTTAATTCTTAATATGCTAAATTTCTTTGTAATTCTTCATATGCCATATTCCGACTAATATGGGGCGTTTTGGTTGTTTGTTATACTACTCTGAACCTTAGAGGGGGGTGAATGATGAATAAGGGTTCAAATATATGGGACGACCCAATTGTGAATGTGTAACTTCTAACCATAGTAATTTCAGTAGATACATACACAATATATTAAGTTAATATTATTTCCCTGCATTTTCATTTTGCAAGTTGAGTTGTTTCTTCCTAAAAAATTAAATAGTCATCTAACAAAATATTTTCATAATTTAACTCCATTATTTTTCCAGTACGAATCTGTACCTCTACTGCCACAAATATATCATAAAAACTTCTTTAGAAATAACCTATCCATCCATGTTCCTTTGTTTTTTGTTTCATCCTCCAAATAATTTTTGCTTCCAAACATGCCACTTAAATGATTATGCAATATCATTCCCTAATTTGAGGCTCTGCTTCATCAAAGTTGTTATTTACTACCACATTGGTTCTATCATATTAGTTGTTCCACATAAACTAAATTCCACATCAGCTATGCCATATTGAACTTGATGACAAGTCTTCAATAAATTGTCTACCTCTCATACATCTCCGCAAACTTGATTGTATGATGGCAGTTGCTTGACCTCAGCATGTAGGATATAAATATCAAGAATAATGAGAACAATACGGTTCGGTCACCCCTTCATTTATGAGAAAAATGTAAAAATATTCAATCTACGAAGGCTAGGAATAATTCATCTATATCCAAAATGGTGAACACAAGAAGGAAAGTATGACCCTTCATGTATTGTAGGATTATAAGTAATAGTAAACACAAGAAGGATCGAGCGCCCCTTCTTATATCGTCCAAATATCAATAATATCATGGAGATAAAGGATCAGCCGCCCCTTCTTATATCCTCCAAATATAAAGAATATCATGGAGATAAAGGATCAGTCAGCCCTTCGTTTATTAGAGAATTGTGAAACTATTAAAGCTAGGAAAGGTCATCCAACAATTCACCTATATCTAGAATGTTGAACACAAGAAGGAATGACGGACCCTTCCTATATTATAGAACTATTATGAAAAGGAAACTGAAGAAGGATCGAACACCCCTTCTTATATTCTCCAAATATCAATAATATCATGGAGAATAAAGGCCAGGTTATCACTACTGTGATAATTATTCTAGTTATCTATATGATACAATAAGGGTCAATTCCTCCTTCCTATACTAGACAAATATCAAGAATAGTCAGTTATCCCATCATTTTATGATATAAATAATCAAAATTTTGAACATACGATAGGTTTTCCCACCCTTTCGGTATTGTAGATATATAGAGAATAGTGAACACAAGAAGGAAGGGTTGTCCCTTTATGAATTAAATAAATATCAAGAATAGTAAAAACAAGTGTTGAAGACCCCTTCCATTACAATAGAAATATAAAGAATATTAAATGTAGGAAGGGCCAAATGACCCTTTCTATGACAGAAAAGTGAAATATACTGAACATAGGAAGCGAGGACTGACCCTTCTTTATTTGTGTGAGAATAGTGTACACTGGAAGGTATGTTTTTCCGTTCCTCTATTATGGAAATATAAATAAAAGTGAACCACACAAGTTTTGATAGTCCCTTCCATTAAGATATAAATAGAAATAATATTGAACGTAATATGAGTAGGTAGAGCCTTCATATATTTTAGATATATTGGCCGCAACTTCTAGTACCAAGGATGGGTCAATTGCCCCTTCTAGGACCAATGTCGGTCGACCCCTCATTTACATTATACATATCGAGAAAATTGTGCACTAGAAGGAGAGTATCCCCATTCCTGTATTATGGAAATATCAAGAAAAATTAACAAAACAAGCGTCGCCTACCCCTTTTTTACAATAGAAATAAAAATAATATTTAGCATGTGATGTGTAGGAAGACACTTTATGTGTGTGTGTGTGTGTGTGAACACAAAAAGGGTCATTGGCCCCTCCCTATATTATTGATATATGAAGACTATTACACACATATATCGAGAATAACACACATAGGAAGGAATGATTGTCCCTCCATGTACTATAAAATTATGAAGAATTTTTTTATGAACGACCTATCTATATAAATTTGACATACATCGCTTTGAGAATGGAATGCTCGCTCTTTCTTGCATTGATATAATTTTTCCAAACCACAGTAAAGATCCATGTAAATGGTAAGGAGTAGCACTTGATTAAAATGTGACTTCCTATAATATCCTCGATCTATTTCTTTCTAGCACAAACACCAAATTAAAATGATAGTTAAGATTAAATAAAATCGCTCCGGCTATGATCTATTCCTTCTCAAATGACTATATCAAATGCACATTCTATCTCTTGTGGATAATCTGAGCAGATTTGTTCTTAATCAATCGATTGCTTTTAGAAAGGAGTGATTGTTCCATATCCATCGATCATTCGCCTCAACATTTTCACATACAAATCTAATATACACACTAATTGATAAATATAAACATCGTATGTAAATTATTATATTAATTATACAATATTTATTGTTCTGTAGATAAAATACATGTGCGTTGTTGAGCCTTGGTCAGTACCATGAAATATCATTTCTTGATTTGTTAAAATATCACAACCTTGTTTTATTCAAGGATGGATGGTATGTTGAGATGGATGAACTAGATAATTTGCACCCATATATATATATTCTTCCTGGATGAGGAAGGAGTTCTGGATTGAGATGGAATATTGGCATCTGTAGATCCCATTTCTGACAATTTATTACATGTTCAAGTTGAAGTGATTGATGGAGATATGTGTTTCCTTTTATAGAATAATCTTAAGGTTTTTACTTTTCGACTTGATCTAATGAAAAGTGGTCTCGATTCATATATAGTTTCATGTACGACACAAGGGTGGGTTTTGTAACCGTATGATGATTTTAACTATTCCAGAATAAATACTGCATCATCTTTGAAGAAAGGAATTTTGTCAGTTTGGAAGAAAATAATGTTGGCTAGGAAAAACTCATTTGCATTGCATTATATGAATATTGCAAAAAATATGACAAATGTTTACCATGAAAAAATTCTATTATGACTTTGAAGATCAATTTTCAACCATCTTGAAAAGTATGTGACCAAATCTTCCTTCAAAGCACTCAAAGAAAGTCCTTCTAAAGTGATTTCGTAGAAAGCGACTAACATATTCGAAAGCTCAAAAGAAGTTCAACAAGAACATATCAAATAATTTTTATTCAATGAGATTTTTTTCTATTGATGTAACAAGATGTGTTATTGCGCCTTTGGATATGATATATTGAAAAGTTGATGTCGATGTCATGGAAAAGATGGTTTGATCCCTTATCTCAAATTTTACAACAACATTGAGAGATGTAATTCCATTGCCTTTCGATAAGGGGACCGAGGAGAGATATATTCCTAGAAATGAAGAGGAAAATGTTTTTCCTTCCATGAATTTCTATATATTGGATGGGAAGCATACTATTTTAGCACATAAAAATATTCAAAACTAATAAATATCACACTGTGCATTCAATGTATCATCATCGTACAACTTGTCTTCTACATAAATATGTTCCTCCAAAC
The DNA here is from genome assembly GCA_001517045.1 of Pseudotsuga menziesii. Taxonomy (NCBI): domain Eukaryota; kingdom Viridiplantae; phylum Streptophyta; class Pinopsida; order Pinales; family Pinaceae; genus Pseudotsuga; species Pseudotsuga menziesii. Next base: position 645,724 of record LPNX010359296.1, on the reverse strand, counting down.
ATTATCAACAAATTATGAAAACAACAAGATTTATCAAATAAGGAATTTGTAGAACTCCCTTCATTTCTCAAGTTGTAAAGCGGCAGGCCATCCTTCCCGGCAAAGGGAAACACTTCCAATGATGATTGGAAGGTATAAAGCTTTTCCTCTTTGCATTCTGGAATTACTAAATTAAATATTATCTTTAATTTTATATGTTTGTAGGTTTTCCACAGTGAATGTATGTATATATTTGTTGTTCACTCAAAGGATGACCTTAAAGACAAGATGACTCTTGTTTCGACACACCATCGATTATGGAACAAATGGATGTCTATATTCGAGCTTTACAAAAGTGGTTCCTCACCATGCTCACCCAAGAGCATCAATCAAGTTGATTTTGTTTAAAATAAAATAAAGAATCATGGATCTACTTTTTTTAGATCATTGCGCAATCTTGATGAAGCAGAATTGACCAAGGTGGCGGACAATATAATCAAATGATCAGTTTGGTTGAACACATCAGTTGAAAAAAATGTTTGCGTATATACTTTTTCTCAATATTGCAAGCAAATAAAGGAGGAGAGGTTATCCAGGCTTTGATTTGTGTTGAAATATTGTAACTTCAAAGGATATTATAAATGTATTTTACTGATGTAACCCAAGGGAGATGTTATTATTCCTCTGACGGGGTGTTACTATTGTATTTGGTCATCATAAAGTCATGAGGTAAATCCTCCTCTTGTGTCGGGTGTTTAGTACCCTAATAAAGAATATAATATATTGTTTTGAGTCTTCCTAGGTGAGGTCGTCCTAGACAGTTTAGTGGGGCCGACTTGTCTAGTGTAAAAGTCAGTTGACTCATTGTGTATAAATAGAGGAGTTGTGGTTCTTATTTGAACATAGACTCAAAATTGTGTATGCATAGGAGAGAGAGAGAGAGAGAGAGAACAGAAGGAGGATAACACATGTTTTTGGGTTGTCTTTTATACATCTTATACATAGGAAGTTTTCACCAGGTTTTCTTCCCCTTGAGGGTTTCCCAAGATAAATGTTGTGTCTATCTTGTTATTGTGTTTCTATTAGTGATTCTTTATATGTTGTTGTTGTGATTTTGAATTGAATACTATTGAATCTAGTCTAACATATGAAATCTTAACATGGTATCAGATCTAACCTGATTAGAGCAGCTTTCACAAGGTCAAATTCTCCCTCCTCCCTCTCTGAAAGAAATTAGGGTTTCTGCAAAAGTTGGAGTTTTGAAGTTATGCTTGCATATAAATTTGCACCCTCCTAGAGCGCATCTATTGAGCCCTAGATCGATGTTTTTGGGTGGTTGTATATCCGGGAAATCCAAACCCTAGTTTGGCAGTGAATCGAAAAACTGCAGTGAAACAAAACCATAAATTCTATAGTGCTACAGCCTCACAAGTAGGATTTGAAGACTGAAGATTAAGGATCTCCAGAAAGAAGTTGGATCAACCAGCTTGCCTCCTCCAAGCGCATCTACTAGTAAGGTCAATCTCCTGTTTTGATAAATTTCATTTTGGAGTGATTTGCTGGACAAGATGACTCCAAGCCTTAAGCTTGAGGACAAATTGGAAGGCCTAGAAAACTTCCTGGCTTGGAAGTATGGGATTGGCCTCATTCTGAAAGAGAATGGTCTTGAGAAGTACATCAAATATGAGATTGCAGAACCTAAATAAGTTGAAGCTGAGGAGAAGCATGAACAAGACCTAATCAAGGAAATGAGGATCATTGTTGATTCCATTATGGATCACTTGATCCCTCAAGTGTCATCTAAGAATACACCTAAGAAAATGTATGATGCACTTTCCAAAATATATGAAGGAAAGAACATCAACATAAAGATGAATATGAGAGCTCAATTGAAGGGCACCAAGATGAGCAAAGGAGAATATATTCAAGATTACTTCACAAGGGTCTCCCATATCAAAGAGAAACTAAGTGCTATTGGAGATACCCTTGATGAGGATGAATTGGTTATGACTGCTATCAATGGCCTCACTATACCTTGGGACTCATTCATCCAAACTCTGTGTGCCAGAAAAGAAAGTATGAAGTTTGACATAGTGCGGGAAGAGTGCATACAAGAAGAAGCTAGAGTAGCCAATAGAGAAGCTCTTCTCAGAGAAGATGATCAAGCTCTAGCTACCCACACTAAAGGAAGAAATCAATCAAACTTCAAGAGGAGTAATCATAAGCCTTCAAAGAAGAAATTCTAGAAGAATAAGAAGAAGGATTACTCAAATTATTAATGCTGCAATTGTCATAAGATAGTGCATCTTGCTAGAGAATTTCCATAATCAAAGAGCAACAACAACAAAAGGCATCATGCTCATCTAACTGAAGATGAGGATGAAGAAAGATCTAGAAAGAGAACTAGAGGTGAATATGTAGAAGAATATTTGTTATTCTCTGCACTCTCTGGGTCTGTAACACCTGGAGAAGATACATGGCTTATTGATAGTGGTGCCTCCAAGCACATGACAGGAAAGAAGACAACTCTGTCAAAACTTGAAGAGAATAAATCTCCCCAGAAAGTATCATTGGGATATGACTATCAAGATCCCATCAAAGGTATTGGTGAATCAATCTACAATCTTGACTTTGGGACCTCCATGAATATGAAGGAAGTATTGTATGTACTAGGTTTGAAAAATAACCTACTCTCCATATCAACTCTAGATAAGAAAGGATATAGAGTTTGTTTTATAGATGGACAAGTACTTATGTGGTCCAAAGGGAAGACACTTGAATATGTTGTAGTCATTGGAGAAGAAGGAGGACTATATAAGATCAAAGGACATCCAGAGACAACCCTTGTCCATGAGACTACCAACTCAAGTGAACTGTGGGATAGGAGACTTGCTCACATCAACTACAAAGCATTGCCCTATGTGAGCAAGGTGGTAACAGGGTTACTAGTTCTGAACATTGAACATGAGGGAACCTACAAGGGATATGCATAGGGAAAGAACATCAAGAATCCGTTTCCGAAAAGTGACACAAAGACTAAAGGTACATTGGAACTAATCCATTCTGATGTATGTGGTCCTCTTCCCTCCATATCCTTGAGTGGATATGAATACTATGTCACATTTATTGATGATTATTCAAGAAATACTTGGATATACTTTTTGAAGAATAAAAGTGAAGTGTTTGGGAAATTCAAGGAATTCAAAGCCTTGATAGAAAACTAGTAAGAAAAGAGAATCGAGACACTGATATCAGATAATGGTGGAGAATACACTTCAAAGGAATTTAAAGCATTCTGTAAGGAGGTAGGAATAAAGAGGGAACTAACCACTCCCTATAATCCCAAACAAAATGGTGTTGTGGAAAGAAAGAATAGAACTATCATCGAATCAGTGAAGACCATGATTCATGGCCAAGACCTCCCTATGCACCTATGGGTTGAAGCTACAAGAACAAGCGTATATGTGCAAAATAGATTATCTCACAGTGCTCTTGGATTCAAGACTCCTGAAGAAATGTATACCGGAAAGAAACCTGAAGTAATCCATCTCAAGATATTTGGATGTCCATTATATGTACATATTCCGAAAGAGAAGAGAACCAAATTGGATCCTTTTGGTAAAAAGGGAATATTTGTAGGATACTGTGAAGTCTCCAAAGCATTTAGGATATACATTTTAGGATTACATCATATCGAGATTAGTAGGGATGTAACATTTGATGAAGAGGTAGCTCTTAATAAATCTAGAAGGTGTCATCTTGAAGAATTACATGAAGAATATGTACCTCCTAGAAGGACAGAATTTGAACCAACTCCTAAATCAGTAGCATCGGAAGATCATGACATGTTAGAGCCTTAGGATCCCCCTACTATGGATATCTATTGAAAGAGAAAACCTGCTTGGGTAAGAGAAATCATACAAGAAACAGAAATATATGGAGCACCAGAAGGCTCCACAAGAACCAACAAAAGATCAAGGAAAATTATATCTCTAATATGTACAGTTCTAGGCTATCAAAATGGCATCCAAGTAGATGAATTAACCCTAGGTTTTTTGTTAAGTTTAACTATAAAATATTATAACACCTTCCTTATATATGATACTTGTAGTATCATATCCAAGAATGTCCATGAGCATCTACAATAATTTATATAATTTCTATGTTTAGGTATCCTTCCTACCTCTTTTACCTATTTTTCCACTAGAATGTCGAACATTTCAAAGGTCTAAATCTTAAGATGGTTGATGACCAAGGAAACATGCTTCATGTGTTTAAGTGGATTGAGTTGTTCATGATAATAGAATACAATGAGAACTATTTAGAGTTCACCAACAAATTTATGAAGGTTTCCTACAGTCTGATTCATGGTGTAGAGCCTCCTAGGATCTTCTTAGAAATCTAGAAATATACACAATCCACTCCAGAAACTAGAAATGGAGTTTGGTTCTTGTTTGAAAATTATGCAATGATCATAACATATGGTTTTAAATATGAACCATAATAAATCCTTTCATTCCTCTCCCTTCGGTATTTTCCATGGAATACTCCCGCCAAAGATTCAGATTAAATGAGAGATATTTCAGAGACTATAGGCATCATAGGGAGTTCACTCTTCCACAAGAAATTGGCCCATTCCAAATAAAGAAGTTGGAGGTAATAAAATATTTATATAATTTCTTGATTAAGTTGAGATTTAAGAAAGAAAAATATTTCTCTTATGACCCTCATGGGGTTATATACAAGAAGAGGACTGACAACAAGAATTCTGCATACGATCCTATCCCAAGGCATGAGTGGAAAAGTATAGCTAATTTGCAAAGTTTGGAAGAAGTACATAAATTAATAGAGAAGATGGAATAATAAAGGGCTCATGAAAAATAGATAGGTTAAAAGAGAGGAGCTGAAGAGCTCACCTCAAACATGTATGTTGATACTAGAGATCAAGATCATCCAATGAAGAGGGCCAGAATAGAAAGGGGGAAATGGAAGAGGAAGAAAATGTAAAGATTCCAAAGGAAATAATGTATTTTATACCACATTGCTCACACATATGAGTGGGCCCAACTATTAAGTTTTCCCATTATCCAACTTTGAGCTTCACAAGACCTAGAATGCTCCAAATAGAACCCTCATAGTCCCTTTCAACTGGTTTGGTTCAAGTACAGACCGGTCTACAAACAAAATACAAATACCTAAGATAAAGGAACATACAAATAATTAAGGAATGTATACAAGAGATTAGATCTTCTAGAAAGAGGTTACTTACAATATCTGACAATTAGAATAATATTCTTAGATAGTCAGTGGTAAAACCCACAGTCCAAAACCCCACTGGTATGCAAGATTTCACAACTGACAAATAGCACATTGATTTTAAGGCCTTTGAAAAAATGGATATGGTGGAATTCTACAAGAAAACTAGTGACATGGTGTGCAATGATATAGTGCAATTAGTTAAAATTGAAAATAGGTTGAGAACAGTGTTAAAGAAACTTGAAGACTAGTGGAAGGAAAAGAAAATCACTATTAAACCCAAGAAACTCACAATAAAAAACTTGGAGGAAAATATTATGGCCTTAAGCACTAGACCAGGTGATGGAGCATATGCAACTATGGTAAAAAAAAGAAAATGATAATGAGATAGCTCACCTATGAAATCAACTTAAAATCCCAACAATTGAGCTAGTGAAAACCCCAGAGCTAATAAAACCACATGCAGAGAGTGAAAATAATTATACATAAATGCTTCAATTCCAAAGGATAACTGCAAAAAGGTAAAATGAAATCATAGAGATCGAAGCAGAGATTGTTGCACTGGAATTAAAACAATATTCTATCTCATACGGGAATCCTACTCTAGCTATCAGTCAAGAGAGGGATAAAATAACATAAGTGGAAGCAAGAGATCCTAAGGAACCAAGGGAGCAAGTGGAAGTAGTAGATATAAGTTCAATGGAAGAAGATTAAATCAAACAACCTGTTAACAAAGATTAAAAAGCAATTAAGGTACTAGAAAGGAATGTAAATAAAAAGGAAGACCAAATGTTGGAGTTGGAGAGGTAGACGTATAGAAAAGAAGATGAGATACATGATCTCCAAAATGAGAGAGATGATATAAAGAGACAAATCACTAAGATGGAAATAGATACAACAAGAGAATCTCTTATCAGGAGAAAAAACAATTTTCTATGGGATAAATTCATAAAGATAATGATAGATAAGTAGGACAGATTCGAGATGGCCCAAGAAGAGCTTGAGATGTACAAATCTATTAGGGAGGAAACCAAGAATTTGTAAATACAATTAGGCCACATGCCTAAAATTGCAAAACAGGTGATAAATTTCTTGAACAACAAAAAGAAAATCTAGTTGGATCAACTCCAGATTTCAAGCATAACACCTATCATGAAAATAGCCAAGCAGATGGTGTTTAAGTAGACTTTTTTGAAAAAAACAAAAATTAGCCAAAATATGTTGAGTAGTGATAAAATCAATTTTAAGAATATGCTTGATAAGACAATTAAATTGGGAGTACCCCATCGATGGTATGGAAATGGGGATATATTGGCTAAAGAGGATTTTAAAGCAATCTTACTTCAAAAATGAAATGTAGTTACCACAACTGAAGTACTAGAGGGTAAAATATTAGGAGGGCAGGTAATTGATAGGATTAATCCATAATTTTAGATGTGCATCAATTTAAAAAGGCTATTCAAAGACTTGGATCATGTCTCCTATGCATCTCATACTGATGCAGAGTTATAACTAGATGCACCCCTCAAATCCCCTGAGATGACAGTTGGGAAAGAGTGCTAATTAGAGAAAAGTTTCTCCAAGTTAGTTGAGCCTCAAAAGCAGCATGAATAATGACAAACTTCAAGCAGTACAAGTACCATGGCAGAAGGGAAACAATACCCAACAGTGGCTGCACAATTCATGAATTTTGACTCTCCTATATCTGTCAGGCCGCCAGTTGAACAAGAAAATCCATAAGCAACATCACATATATAATCAACAAAGGAATGCACAGAAAGGTACACCAACACAACTCTATATGAGAGAAATGTGTCCCTAGACAAAAGAAAAAATAAAAGTACAACCAAAAGAACAACTTAGAAGAGAACATGATAGTTTGTGAAAATGAATGTAGTATTTTTTGTAAAAAAGTTACATAGTGAAATTTTGTTACAAGTCATTGTAAGCTCAACAAATTCACTTACACTCAAAGGTATATATAATGTAATTCGATCCAAAGGATCAGGGAAGGTATTTTAGAATTATAAATGTTTATCTCAAACTTGTTGAGTTGAATGGCTATTTTTTCCATGTAAATATTATTGCCAAAGATTAAGGATAAAAAGTATTACAGAGAGGTTTCCTCTATGTATATCTTGTGTTATATTGTCCATTGTATGAAGGAATTCATGAGAACTCAATGAATAATTCTACAACGGATATTGTTTCAAAATTGCAAAGGTTTTTTGTTTATGTTATAGTTGTAAAAGCTTTTGTGTAAATGTTGTGTTATATGGAAATTTTATGTATATGTTGTATTCATGAATTTCTTGCTTCCCATAACCTCATGTTAAACCTATTGACACGTAAATCACTACCGAATTATGTATCTTGAATCTTGGTATGTTCAAAGTCTATCTTCATTTAGGAAATTCCCTCGCCGATGCTTCCTAGATGTTAAGATTGTTGTCATCACCTCCATTATTTCTATATCCTTGGCGGCAACAAGAAATTATATAGCTAAGGATATAATCACAATGTAATCCTACTAAGATGAACAATAGATATTTGTAGCAAAACTAGTAAGGAAATATTGAGTCAAATACATATGAGAAGAAACTCAATTGGATCAAATTCATATTGTTTATTATTCACTAAGAAGTGTACATTAATAATGCATATCCAAAGGAAAAATTTGTGATCCTACAAAGGCATTTGGAATCCACACATGTGGCATGATTAATTATACAACATTCCAACTCTAGACATAAACTAGTGGTAACTCATTATAAGAGGTCAGTCAACTAAAAGTGGTTGGAGCATGAGGGAGACACCAGGATATAAATTAGGGAGAGGAACTCTAGGAGGCGCATGAGGTGACTTGTAGTGGTCAAAGAGGCTCAACATAACTCAAACTCATGAAATTTATGAAGGAGAGTCAATTAACTAGGTGAGACTGGAGACAAGGCGCCTTAATTCTAGGAAATCGACTCTAGTGATCCTAAATTCATGCATGAGGGCACATAAGATCCTAAAAGGTAGGAATGTGGCCCATGAGTGGGTAATTAGGGAAAATAATTACCAAAACTTAGCGCTAAGGGGTCAAAATCATAGTTTAGGTGCTAGGGAGATCAAATATTGTTGCATGGAAACCAATATTTGATGCATGGCTAAGTCTAGATGGATAAAATATCCTAACACCCCAGTCCCCCACCCTAAGCTTGACTTATGTGACAAAATATAAGGCCCATGAAACTAGGCAATTCGAATATCATGAGGTACTTTCCTCTCTGAAAGAAGAGGTATTTTATCCCAAGTGTGTCAATGATGATCTTGAAACTTGCAATTTGAAACAAGAGAAGTTCCAAGAATGTATACCAATATAATGGAAAAGTCATGAGGATCCTTGAATTTTGAACCAACATAGGTGAATGCAGATCCAAATGAACCTTAAAGTGCTTGAGAATTCAAGCAATGTGAGTTAAATCCAAGCAACTGAGATGATGTAGACTTGAACATTAAACCAAATGAGGTAAAATCAGCTCCAAATGTGAGGAGCAATTATCCAAGTGAATGCATAATGTCTCAAATTTCATTAACATTGTGAGGAAATGTCTATGTGACAATGTAGGAAATAATAAGAGGCATGGGACCATGGAAAGCGAATGCATGAACTCCATAATCTAATCTAGCATCCAAAATATCCAAGAAATCATAACATTGTTTATCAGAAAACTCATGAGAAGAAAGTGATATAAAATCCTCAGCAGCAGAATTTTTAGAGGAGAATTGAGGTGCTTTATTTTTCACACCAAGAGTGATGAGATAATTCCCAAACATAATTGATAGGTCTTGAAGCATCAAATATGAATCATGATATTTGAAATTAGCTCCAAGAATATGAGACAAGAGTCCTAGATGCGCCACTGAGAGGGAAAAGTAAACACTCTGAGGGTTAAGGGTAGGGTTGTAGGAGAGGGATTAGAGAGAGGGATAGGGGTAGGGTTGTGGGATGGGTATCTAATGTTCCTAAAGGGAATTTTAGGAACACTAGCTCAACTTTGACTATTTTTTGGAAAAGGACTTTAAACTATGACTTAGACACACTGGACTGCTCCCAAAATTGCCCCACATGGATTTCAATACCTTATACAACTTGAAAAAAACCTACATCAACCTAAATATACTCCCATATTCGATAACTACACTTTTATTGGGTTGTTTCACGCTTGGGACAACCCTTTGGAAAAGGCAAATAATATGAGGTGATAAAACCGAGACTTATGTGGAACCCAAAGGATTCTGGTGTAGGATGAAAGTGATTGGCCTATATATAATCCCAAACCACTGATCAAACATGAAAATGAGAAATATGAACTTAATTTGACAAAATTTGAAAGCTAGGAAGTAAAAAACAATTTTAGGACTGCACAACTAGTCATTTTCAGGAAAACCTTAAAAACACTTAAGGGTAAGAAATTGTAAGAATGATGCTTAGAAGGGGTTATAACTTGTCATAGATTCTAGAATCTACCTTCCTATAAGAAAATAAAGGTGCATAAGTTAGAAACTTAGCTCAGATATGAAAACTGGTCAAAATTGGGCCTCAACTAGAGCATGGGTGAAAGAAACATAAAAAACATAACATTTTGTAGAATGAGAGAACATAACTGAATTTGATTATTCAAGAAAGAAAATATTACATATCACTGCTGCAATAAAGGAATCCACATCGAATTGGAAAAACACATTCACATTCAAAACTAATAGTCACATTCTCGTTTCCAATTAATAATTTTATAACAAAGACTAATATCAATAAACATTACATCACAATGGTATACCTCTACGTGGAAAAATCTTATATAAATATCTTAATATAAATAACATGCATCTCAACTAAAAAATCAATAACACTAATGATTATGTCAAAAAAGGCCTATGAAATAATGAAAGATACTTACATTAACCATAAAGAGATGGGAACATTCTCAGTTTGAAGAAAGGGTTCAAATAAGGTGAAATATTTTCTAAATACTTTAAATATAATTCGTTGATAAAAAAATAAAGATGCAAGATCTAGTGCTAATTACATAAAGGTACCTTCGATGAGCAAATATGACCTACTCGTACACGTAAAGGAAACAATTTGATCCAAGGATTATCTATGTTCCTGGTAGTTGTTTAGTGCGACTATTTCCTACGAGATTCATTGTCGGCATATCATGCCGACTCATCAACCAGTCCCAAAAATGGAAATAAGAGAAAAAAATTCTTGAGACTTTGTTTATTAAAAAAATCAACCCCGTGCCATACAAGTTTTGGTCTTTGAAAGTTGAATAACACTTTAGTCCATCACCTCTTTGTTTTCATTTTCTTTGAGTCAGATCCTTGTTTAGTTGTGGCAGGGGTNACCCCGTGCCATACAAGTTTTGGTCTTTGAAAGTTGAATAACACTTTAGTCCATCACCTCTTTGTTTTCATTTTCTTTGAGTCAGATCCTTGTTTAGTTGTGGCAGGTGTTGATGATGTGGGCTCCAGTATAGGCATGATGTACTGTTGAAGTGGTCTGAGTCGACAAATTTGATTCAAATCCTCTCCTCTAGGATAATTGAATCCTTGTATTTTCTTAAGGGAAATGTCTAGTTCAACATACATTTGAAAACTCAAACACTCTTCCTGCACATATAATTTTTTCAGAGAAATTAACAACTCAAAATCAGATAACAAAATTTCTTTAATAATATTTCCATCTAGTGATGGGAAGTCTTGGACTTGATATAAAAAATCTTTTTTCTTAGTTTCGAACGTATCCAAGTAAACTTGAAAAGAGAATAAAATACCATCCTTGGTCCATGGGGATGGAATTCCTATTTGAAGAAGAGGGTTAAATTTTTCCTTGAACCCTTTTGCTCGTGATCTCCCAATGCAACGTTTTTCCTGTGCTAATGTTAGAAGGTATTTCATCATGAATATCTTTTATTCTTGCATAATCACTTTTTTTCTATCACGTATATGTAAGGCTTCTAAACCATCATCAAAAAATTAATCGAGATATGGAATAACTTTGTTTAAAATTTGCTCTTTTTCTTTTATATCTTTATAGTGCTTCGTAATCTATATATCAATGCATTTCATTAGACAACCACTTATACTATGAAACGAGAACTTTATACTAAGAACGAGAACTCTAGCCATAAAAATGATGTTTTTGGCATAAAAAACACCAAAACACCCTCCAAATAGAAAAGTGTTGATACCAGTATACACATTTTGTTTTCAGAGTAAAAAATAGAGCCACAACCTAAACATCCCATACTGTTGTTTACAAAAACTTTAAAATCAACCCCTAAATTGGAAATAGATTTTTTTCGTCAAGAGATAAATTACAACTTTTTTTAAACTTGCATATTAAACAAAAGACAAATATTCCATCAATATTTTCACCACTCTAACCATATAAAATCAAAGAAATTATGATGTGATTCATAATGAATCATATATTAGACCATACAAATTCAATTGCAAACATCATACTAATAAAAACATCTAAAATGGTCCATGTGAAATTATTCAAATTCATCCATGGATTGTGACACTCCATTGAATCTATATTTTCTTTAGAGGAAGGTATCGATATAATAATAATAATAACCCTAATCCCCTAATACACTCCACACATTCTTTTTATTCCTCCTAATCATCATCTTTTGCAATTGTATCCCATTCTTCATAAGAAGTCACGTGAGACGTATAATCACATTAAAAAAAAATGGTACAATTATAATTGTCTTTGTCTACATTTTTTTTATCAAAATGACATCCCATATAAGTCTTAGGAAATGTGAGTTCTTGTTTCTTTTCTATAAAGTTATATCATTTAATAAGGTCCCTAACCATTATACTACATGCTTCATTTTATTTCTATATTTGAAGAATTCTTATAGTAAATGGCATGCAACTAAAACTATTAATTGAAAATGTCTTTGTGGTTTGAAGGTGAGTTATTTTCCCATATGAAAATTATAGTTTTGTTGATGTGAAATGGATCACACAAGATCACAAGGAATCCATTGCAAGAATTGAATCCAACCAAGTCTATTGATTATCATGAGATAAAAACATGGCTAGCTTTAGGGATCAGGTCCAAAAAAAGGGGTGGAAAGAAAAAGAAATGGCATTTCTCTTTAGCACAATATATTTACCTATGTAATGTTATAGTTAGTTTGTTCGTGTCTCAAATTGTAGCATCAAAAAATACTTATTATTTTATTTGTTATAGAAAAAAAGAATGATCAATTTTTTTTAGAAAATGACACTAGAAATAGAGTTGCTAGTATACATACATCCCAAAGTTGATAGGAAGAAGCTTACTAGAGTCCAAAGTAAGTTACATAATTCCATTTGAAAAGAAATTTGTATTTTAACAATATCATATAATTGTCAAATTGATTATGGATGTCAAATTAATATCATATTAATTACAATTTTATTTATATAATGTCTAATTGACATCCATATCATATTAATTACATCCATATCATATATTTGACAAATATATGATATTATTAATTACATCCCTATTTGTATTTTAATAATATTATATATTTTTCAAATTGATTATGGATGTCAAATTAATATCATATTAATTACAATTTTATTTATATAATGCCTAATTGACATCCATATCATATTAATTACATCCATATCAATTTGACATCCATATCATATTTTTTTTTTGTAAATAAAAGCATTGTATTACTACAGAAAACCCGCTTTACTTGGTGAAACACAAAACTGGGCTACTACTGCCCAAGCCTTCCCCGGCCTTGCCTCTACGACATCAATTCATACCATAAACCTTCCCAACCCAAAAGAGGGAGATCCCCGACTGTGCAGGGTTCAATCCTGAAGTTACATACATTGTCGCAGACGTCTAACCTAACTAAATCTATCTGAAACTAACAACCAAACATGTTAACAACCGAGAATAATCCTGAACACCAACAACCACAGAAAAACTAAGGCAAGACATGCCTACCGAGGCCAGAGCAGAGGTCGTGCCGTAGGCATCCCATATGTTGCGTCGAAAGGCTTCCCCTCTGCGGGGGCAAGATGCTAACACTATCCTGGAGATGAACTTCCACCCAACAGTTGAGGCCTCCATCTGCACGCTAATCCAAATTAGGGCTGAGTAGAGAAATACCTACACGCGCACCAATTTGGTCCACTTTGAGATGCATCAGCTTACAGTCTGCACTGAGGGCCTCAATCTTTTTGCTCATGGACCGGCATTCGTAGTTGTGCTCCTTCCATGCTCTGGATGGCTCCAAGTCCCCTTCCTTTTTTGCCAACACCTCCTCTACTTTTGCTTCCATATTCATGGTTGCATGAGTTACCAGGTTCATTAAAACCCAATACAACATGACAAGGTGGTCATGGGCCGAGGCCCTCCCCATCGTTGAGCCTGGATCAGTGATCCATCCTTTGACCTCCTCCCGCACCATCTTAATGGGCATCAATGAGACTTTCTCCCACAAAGCCTTCTCAATCACGTCCATGGCTTGGCGCGCCATTAATGGGATTCAGTCCTTAAAGAATTCTGCCGCTACCTGAGCATGCAGCTGAGCCCTGGTGGCCGCTCCCTTTCCACCCCGAGTCTTGAGCTTCCCCTTGTCTTGATGCTTAGTTTCCATGCTTCTCGCACTCGCTCTCCCAAGACCAGCCCTTGGTGGAGCCATTTTCCACCTCCCTCTTCCCCTCCTTGTGCACTTACTATTCAAGTCTTTCAGACTGCCAACCTTCTGAAAGCTGCTCATCCTGATGCTCTCAGCCCTAAGTGTGCAGATGAGGAGCCCATCACTCACCCTAAGATTAATAAGCTGGAGGAGAATGGCCATGATAACGGTTCTGTGTGGGTTTTCGATCTCTCATATCCTACAATAACACATCTCTGTACTTGGCATGATTTGCATCATCATTTCCATCGTCACTTCTGGATCACTATCTTGTGAAAAAACTGTCTCACCACTCCTATCAATTCTACGAATGTACTTCGGGTTAATGTTTAAAGGGTTGTCCCATATTACCATAATCTTGAGCTGCATGTCTATGCGTGTTGCTTGGTCGGATCCCCGGTCGATTCATTGTGCCTCTTGTTCCTGTCTCAATCCTCCATCAGGGCTTCCATCACCTGTCCTCCCCTGCTTACATCCAAAGCTGTGAGTTGTCGACATCTGGGTATCCACTGTTCCACCTCGAAGTCCTCCAGCCTACTCGACCTGCAGGCCCCATTTTCCTCAGCTCCAGTGTTCACCAGTAGATCAGCCACCTTGTTTGCGTCCCATCCCACATGGTGAAAGGACAATGCCAGATGGGATAGAATAAGGCCACGAAGAACTTCCAGTATTCTAGCAATGCGCCAACTCGACGACACCTTTTTGTTGATCTCCCGTGGCTTAGTTTCTTGGCCATATGCACTAGGATGAGAGAGTCACCTTCCACCATTACAGGCAGCCAGCCGTTCCTAATGACAACCTTAACCCCCTGGAGCATGCCTTACAATTCTTCCAAATTGTTAGTGTCTTCCCCAATCGACCCAAAGAAGATATGCAATATTTCTCCCTCCGAGTTTCTACAAGTTCCCCCAAATCCCGCCGCTCTTGGGTTGCCCCTGGCCACACCATCAAAATTTTTGAAAGTATTTGGGTGCCATTACTCTAGGGTTCTTCCCAGATCCCCTCTGCTTCTGTTACTTTTTTGGAATAATTGAGCTCCTCTATCCCAAAGGTTTGAGGTGAACGGGAAAGAGTCTAGCATATTATTCATTCTCTCCTCCTGGCATGAGCATAGGACACACCAAGACGGGCCTTGAATTCCCCTATGACGTAAATTCTCCCCCGTTAGAATCCTATGCCTAACTACTAACCAATAGAAAGTGGGTTGGTTTGCCAAATTCCCCCCAGATCTCCTCTTCCTCATACTGGATTCTAATTTTGATATTATAGGCTTCCTTAATGCTAAAAGTTCCTTTTTGGGAGTATCCCCAGTGAAGGACATCATCCCCTTCTTTAAGCAGGATACAACACTCCTGAAGCGTACCCATAAAGGCTCTAATATCTACCTCCGAGACATCTACAACTCCTCTAACTAGGGCAGCCCGTTGGCATTGGTCATCCTGGGTTTCCATCTCCCAGTATTGATTGACGTTTATTCTACCTTCCTCCAAGGATTTGGCCCTAATGTGTCGCCATCGATGATCAGTCCCTAGCTTTGGAAGCTGGTTCCATGAATCATCCCAAAAGTGGGATAAATTCCCTGCTTTAATCTCCCAGAAGCTGTGCTCCTGAATTATTTGTCACCCCACCAATGCTTTTTTCCAAATGTGAGAACCCTACGGGGTCACATTATATCCTATCTGCTGGGACTTAAGTCTATCTCTTGCATATTTTCGCCCATGGTTCCTGTGAATATTTGCACCACCGCCACTACCACCATATCTTAGCTCCCTAAATTTTGCCCATGATTTCGAGGTCTCGAAGGTCGAGGCCTCCTCTCTCCTTGGTTCTGTACACCTGCTCCCAGCTTACCAGTGAGAATTTGGCCTTGGATTCCCTCCCTTCACACAAGAAATTCCTCTGAATGCTCTAAATCTCCTAGAGGATAGACTTAGGAGCCGTGAGGATAGAAAAAAGATACACAGGCATGGCCTGGAGGACCGACTTAACAAGGACCAATCTACTTGGAAAATTTAGGGGTTTAAGAGTCCAACATGCCAATCTAGCTTTAATCCTTTCTAGAAGATCTTGCCAGGACACCTTTCGAATGGTTCCCTTCCCTAGCGGAACCCCCAGGTATTTGGAGGGCATGGTCCCCTTGGGGAAACCCAGATTCCTACCAATATTTCTCTCAGTGACATTGGGAGTGTTAAATAAAAATACCTAAGACTTTTCTGCATTAACAGCTAGACCTGACGCCTTAGCAAAGAGCGACAGACTCGATTTGAAGGCGCGAGCCTCTTGGAATGAAGGGTGCCCCATTAGCATTGTATCATCCATGAACTGCTGATGAGTCTGCTTTTCCATATCTTCATGAAGCACCATACCCCTGATCCTGCCAGCTTCTTCCTGTGCTTCGATAATCTTTCTTAACCCTTCAACAGATAGAACGAAGAGGAACGGGGAGAGTGGATTCCCATGGTAATGTCCCTTGAGGGGGGAAATAATCTTATCAAAAATCCATTCAAAAGAATGGAATAGAAAGGAGAGGAGACCAAGGTCATCACCCAGTCTACCCATTATGGACTAAAGCCGTGAGCCTTCAAAATTGCCTCCAGATAATGCCAGCTAAGCTTGTCGTAGGCCTTGGCTATGTCCAGTTTGATGAGCATTCCAGGGATATTAGTGCATTTCAAAGAGTGGGTGACCTCATGGACTACAATGATGCCGTCCAAGATCTGTCCACCTTCCACAAAACCTGACTGCTCTGGACATATCAACCCTGGGAGGAGAGGATTTAGGTGATTTGCGATCACTTTTGTAATTATCTTGTAGATCACATTGCAGAGAGCTATCAGCCTGAATTTATCTGGTGAATCTGCCCCTTCTCCTTTGGGTATTAAAGCAAGGAAGGTCGCATTGAAGGCCTTGATCACCCCTCGCTTGCTCCTAGATTCCTCCACGATGGCCCAGACTTCCTCTTTGATCATATCCCAGAAAAAGTGAAAGAAGTTAGTGGTGAATCCATCCGGGCTTGGGGCCTTCCCCTAGGCCATCTGGCTCAAAGCTTCCTCCACCTCCTGCAAGGAAAAGGGTTTGTTCAAATATCCTCCCTAGAAACGACCCTGGGAATCAGAGAAGTGATCTAAGCTATATCCTTCTCCCTTGAGTAATTATCCTCAGTCATTATTCCTTTGAAGTAACTCGATAGTTCCTCCTCGACCTCTTCCCTAGTTTCCACCTGGGTCCTATCAGCCTGCTTGATTCTGTGGATCTTCGTGCCCAAACTATTATGAACCACCAAGTTGTGGAAGAATTTGGTATTCTTCTCCCCCTCCTGCAGCCATTTGATCCAAGATTTCTGCTTCCAGAAGATCTCCTCCTGTCTCTCCCTGGCTTCTAGTTGGGTGAGGAGTTATTTTTCTTTCCCTTTCATCCCCATGTCCCATCCCAGGTCCATACCTTTTTTCTGGAGAAGGTCAATGTCCTGGATGAGCCTTTTCTTGTCATAAAAAATGTTACCAAAGTCCTCGTTCCACGTGCGAATCCTAGCTTTGAGAGCCTTGAGCTTCTACTGAAAGTTGTGCATTCTAGTACCTCCTATGATATACAGCTCATGCCACCATTGTTGGACCATTCCTTTAAAGTACTTATGCTCCAACCAAAACTGCTCAAAGCGAAAAGGCTTAGGCAGGAAGGCATTCATAGAATCCCAGTTGAGGAAAATTGGCCAGTGATCTAAGCCAGTAGCTGGGAGAAAACTTGTCCAGATCTATCCTAAACCCTTCATGATATTTTCTGACACCAGGAATCTGTCCAACCTAGAGGAAACAAGGTGTTTCCCTCCCCTCCTGTTGTTCCATGTGAACCACCCATCTCCAGTCTCTAGATCTACTAGGGAGCTTTGGGATAGAATCTCCCTGAATTCCTCCTAGTATTTGTCCAGTACCCTTCTCCCTCCTTTATTTTCCCTGAGGGCAATTATTAAGTTAAAATCTCCTCCTACTATCCATCTCCCTTCCTTCTCCAGGGAATCCACCCACCTTAGGTGATGGATAAAATCCATTTTTTGGGGGAAGGAGCTGGGGGCATATATATTGGCAATCGTCCTAATCATACCAGCANGGGAGAAGCGACTGGATCTCCATTCTGAGAGGTCAACAAACTTATGCTTCCATAGGATGGAAATCCCCCCCCCCCCATGCCCTCGACATCCATTGCCATTACACTACTGCCCTTCCATATTCTTTGGCTGATCCTCTTTAAGGATTCAAAGTTTCTTGCAAAAAAAGCAGATCTGGTTTTTTCTGTTTCCTTTTCCTAGCTAGGGTCCTGATCTTCCTTGGGTGATTACACCCCCTAATATTCCATGATATTATCTTCATTGGGTAACTTTGCTTACTTCAGAGAAGGCCTCCCGGATCGTCAGGTACTGACCTGATTCAATTAACCTTACTCCTATTTCTGCAATTCTCTGCTTGTTCAACTTCCTTCCACTTTTCTATTCTTCCTCTGTGGATTTCCTCTTACTTCCTTTCTAGGGTTCCACACTTATCCCTAGATCCTGACATGCTTTGGATTTGATGATAGCCTTCTGAAGAAGTTCGATCTGCTCCCTGGGGACATAACCCTTGCATGCCTTATCGCATTCCTTCTCTATCACGTCTAGATCTAGATCTCCCAATTCCATTTCTTTCGCCTCATCTTCCTCCATAATATCCTGCATACTGCTGTCTTTGGTTTCCTCCCTCACTTCCTCTATTTGGATTACCTGAGTGTTATTTCATTCCTCTTTTTCCCCCATACCCACACCCTCTTGCTCTAGTACTTGGAAGGGATTATTTCTCTCCATAGATTTTTTCGATAGATCATTTTGATTTCGTTGTCCCCCACTGTTTTTACCTCTTCTTTGGCTCTTTACCTGGGTGAAACACTCACTATTTTGTTTCTCTCCCTCACATTCTGGAGCTGCCACTTCTTAAGACCCTTTTGGGCAATTCCTTCCAAAATTACCATTCTCATGGCAGATCTGGCAGTGAAAAGGCAATTGCTCGTAGTCTATCTACTGAATCCACTCCTCATCTTCCTAGTTCAGGATAACAGCCTCCAGGAGATCCTTCAAAATATCCATGTAAACACATATGCGTGCAAACGTTGTGTACCTCTGGATCCAAGTTTTCCAGGCTACCTTCACAAATTCATCTATTGAGTTGCCAATGTCTCATAGGATTTCCATGTCCAGTACTCACCTGGGAGCCCTACCAATCTGATCCATACCGAAGCAACCGTTAGATCCTCCGATTCCGGGTTAAAGCGCTTCTGCTAGGGGCGGAGGTAAATACCGGTTGAAAAAAAGAAATAAGGTCCCCCCCTCCAGGACTCTATCTCGATCCTCCTGATTAAAGAAGATTATGGTGAAGAAACCTTTTGCTCCTAGCTGGAGATCATAGTGACCTTTCGGCTTCCACGTGCTCTGGATCGATTGCACCAGATCCTTCTCCTTTGGCCATACACCCACAAATTTTCCAATTAGGGATTTTTCTTTCCATGAATCGAGTCCGATTGAATATGGATCATCGGGATCGTTTGAGCCCTTGGAAGGCAGCCCCCTTGACTCGGATTCCTCCCCTTACCATGCCCATCCTTCTCTTCATCCAGATTATTATTGCCTCTACTAGGCCCTTCATAGGCATGACCTCGGACTGAACCAACCGCCATGGAACTCGGGGGGTTTGCAGCCCCCGTTCTCCTCCAAAACCCGCTCAAAGCGTCTCCCCAGATCTCACCAAAAAAAATCCTTGAACCGCCTGACATCCATATCATATTAATTACATCCATATTCATAATTATTCAATCTTATTACACTAATGAAACTTCCTTTAACCAATTTGTTTCTCTCCTTTAATAAGGTAAGTGTTCAATTTAATCACCATTAGGAAAAACTAATGTATTTAACCTTTTGAGCATACTTGAAATTTAACATGGGAAATGCTAGCTTCTCATACAAAATGCCTTAGCATATATGCATTATCTTTAAATCAATGAATATAATAATGCATAGGGATTTCCTTTCTTATGGTTGTGATATCCATAAGACTATTTTGGATTTTATCTTTTAACGCTTATCCGAATCACCCATTTTTTATTTTCAACATTTAATTACATCCATATATTTTTATATGGTTGTGATATCCATAAGACTATTTTGGATTTTAGCTTTTAACACTTATCCCACTCACCCATTTTATATTTTCAACATTTAATTACATCCATATTTTATATAACTATGGAACCAAATTCACCACGTTCAGGTAGGGAAAACATAAATCCATTCATTGCAAACACTGCCATAGGTCGTGTTCCAAGTCCAGACAGTCATGATCTCCTCCATACCGTCTTTCCTTCTGATAGATGGGATGATGTATGTTCCTGACCGATGTGTGACCTTTTCCTTGACTTGAAAATGGGAGGAGTGGCGCACGGAGTGGAGCTCCGCTCCTGGGGTGCCAAAGCACCTCCCTTCACGAGCGACGTGGTTATCACGCCGCTCATGAAGGGCGGTGCTTTGGCACCCCAAGAGCGAAGCTCCACTCCACTCCGTGCACCACTCCTCCCTTCCCCTTAATCGCAATTTCGTAAGTGATGACGTCTATAAATATTTCGTAACGTATGAGGAGTTAAATATTTGAATATTTTAAAGCGGTAAATAGAATCTAAGGTCAAACTTCTATCCTTGTCTTGTGAGCTTTCACTTCGGACGACCTAACACTTTAAAACTTTAGTAAACCAATAATATCTCCCCGTGGAGGTGATAACATTTTTTTCATTCTGAAGGGGGCATTTTTGCCGTGGGTTTTGAGGTTTTTATTTATATCATATGTGGTACATTTTTTTTCATTATGACATTTTTAGGTCATGTTATGGGGTGGCATATTGTTTTTTATATGATATGTAGCTACATGGTTGGGGTTCTTATCCATATGATGGATAATATATTTTTTATGTCATTTTATATGGAGAGAGGGGTTTTTTTTTAAATTTTTTTAGATGTGGTTCACCATTTGTTAGAGGGCTACTCCATGGAAAATTCCAATACCTGATATTCAAACTGAATCAAGGTATGGTCAGCTCATCATTCACAACATTTATTACAAAGGGCTCCACAAGAGCATCATGTCACTTACAAGAGTAGAACCTGGGTGGGGAGGATAACATTCATTCCTCCCAACCACCCAAACTACATCCATTTGACAGAGAGAGGGGTTTGTTATTTATATGATGTTATACGATTTTTTTTTGTCATAGTGAAATATTATTGTCTTAAAATTAGTGTATTTTAATTTATATGATGTGATATTTATTTTTTTAATATTTTTATTTCATCTTTTGTGAAGATTATAATGATGATTATTTTTTATATCATGTTTTGTGAGGTATATGGTGGTTAATATTTTTGATGCCATGTTTTTGTGACATTTATGGTTGTTATTATCTAATTTTAAGATTTTGTTATATAATAATTATTTTTAAATTGTGTAATTTAATATTTTTGTTATTGGATATATGTTATAAATCTTTCAAATTGAAATTTTTTTCAACCTAGAGACTAGCATTGATTAAATTTTTTTTTTTGGAATTTTGGAGACAATTACAAATTTGGCAAAATTCGAGCTTAACTAGTTATGACTCTAGAGGGTTCCAGTTTTCACCAAATGGTCCCGAATTTGAAATGTAACGGTATGGTGAGTCTTATAACATCACAATATGGTATATGGACACTTTTTATCAGACTTTATACCTCTACAAACTTGTTTTGGGTTAAGGTGAAACAATGCAATTTTACTAGGAAATTGTGTTCAAATCCCCCAAGGGAGATGGTCGAACTAGCTCTCCAAATCAGGTACGGCCCTCCCAAATTCTAGAACAGTGTATGGGAATGAGTATCAGACATTGATGAATTTCCTTAATCATGTTTATTAAGTTTTTCAAAATGGATTATGATCTGCAACATTTGTAAGGTAACTTTCATAGAAATTGCCTAGGGAAATTGCATTACTAGCTAGACTTTGACATAGGAAAGGTAAAATATATGGTTCTGAGAGTAATATGAAACATGGTGGTAATATATGGAATACAAATGTCTTCCAAAAAAGAATAAAAATCAAAGGAAGAAATTCCATATCCATTGATAATGATCCACTACAATGCAATTACATAAAGAAAAGAATTAATGCTCTTCAAGTTCTTCCATATGAATTACAAGAAGTTGGTTTGAAGAAATGAGAATTTAGTGAAACAGTTGTGGAAAAGATGTCAAAAGAGCCTCAACCCCCATTATGAGTGGTGTTTGGAAAGGAGCACATCGGGCATCTTCCATACATAGAAGAGTCAATGGAAGAGGACATCGATATCCCTAAGGAAAACCAAGCTCCAAAAAATTCCAATTTTGATGAAGAATTTAGCCTACATGATATTGTTGATTAGTTTAATGTCGTGAATAAAATGTTAAATTTGACAAATTTTTTATAAGATATATTAGTATTGTTTTTACTTTCTGGCTTTGTTTTAGAAATAAATTCTCTATATATATTGTTTTTAATATGATATTTACAAATATATGGTATAGTTTTTCGTGAATTTATGTGAATCGTAATATTTAGGAATATAGTATGAAATAGTATCATTTTTATACAAAAAAACTATGAAAATCTATTGAAAATAGCTGTAAATGTCTTTATTTAATAGAATTTCTTAGAATTTTGTCAATAAAAAAGTCTTATTTTGCCTATAAAAATGTCTTATTTTAAAGAAAAAATTGCAAAATATATATGTTTTTCAATATAACTTGCTTCTAAATGTATGGTATTTTGTTAAATGTCTAAAAAACACACTTGAAAATAGAAAGTAATACTTTTTTTATGACAAAGATGATTCAAAGGCCAAAAAAATGCCTTAAAATGAAAATGTGTGATACTGGTATCAACCCTTTTTTAAATGGAGATAAAATTAGGAGAGAGAAAAATGAGAACTATGTCGAGTTCTCGTTTCATAGTATAAGTGGTTAGACCATCTGATAGATATAACACCTCAAAATAGGGAAAGTAATTATGCATCAACATTTGACTGTGTCTCCATAATTCCATTTTCCCTAATGTTAAATAACATTTGGGATGAATTGCCTCTTTTATCCTTTTCAGTTCTTCACTCAGCCTGCCCTTCTCTTTTATCTAAGATTGTCACTCAGTTTCTCTTTTTTGTGAAACGTGCTCTAAAGATGCAATCTAATTATCTTTTTCCTGAATATTTATCTGCAACTAAATTTCTTTATAGGCCTAAAATGTCTTAATCGTTTCCAAACTATGGATAATTTGATTTAGTTAAATCACATTGTATTTGTGTCGATTGGCCTTCTCATTTAATTCACCTACATTTTCTTCAATGTTGCTCGAATTGTTAACTAGATCTTCTGGAAAATATGGTAAAATGAAATCAATTTGTACTTCTTGAATAAAATATTTTTGCAACTTCTCAATTTTAAAGGTGTACTCCTCCATTATATTTGATTTTTTGTTTTGCAATTCTTGCACCTGAATTCCCAATTGGGACATTCTTTTCTTTAGAGATAGATTTTCATGATCAATTTGTTCCATGTTCTCAGATAGAACAATTACCTCTGTAGTCTGATTTGGCTTGGCGCTTGGTAGTTTTATTCGTTTTCTTAATGCCTTAATCTCAACTTTCTTGTTTAAGATAATCGTTCTTAAATTTTCTTCAAATATTGATACTAAGACATCAATTAGATTAGACTTGAGATAAGTAGACTTCAAAGATCTAGCTGTATTTACCCACTTTTCATTGTTCAATTGCTTTTCAAGCTTCCCGATGACTTCTTGTATTTTTTTAACATTTATAATTTTTTATAACAGTTGATGAGAAATCATTTCTCTTATATATTTATGTAATTGGATCATATCAACTTCATTCATTTGGTCCAAATCAACTTGAACCATAGTTTGCTTCAATTTGGGATTTTGGCACAGTTGGACCTCCCTGGATTTATTTGTATGCATGAATATCATACTCATGTAATTATTTGAATTATAAATGGTATTAATAAACCTAGGACCCAACTATTTAGTTTGTAATATCTCATTTTCCAAATATTTGGCAGAAGTATTTTCCATAAAAGAAAATTCCATATTTGAACTTTTTTCTACCATAGATTTTATTTGGGCAGAAGATAGATCAATAACTTCTAAGAAAGGATATTGTACATATCCTTTTGTGGTTTCTTATACCACCTAGACTACTTGTTCAAACAATTTGCAGGATATGTCGTCATCCTCTTTCTTATCATCACCCAGGATTACAAATTCTTTCACTGCTTTGGGCTTTTCGTTTTCATTCAGCCTAAACACTTCCTCGATTATTCTCTTTCCTTTGCCATGTTTTTTGTCTGGTATACCTTTCTCAATATCTGTATTTGTATAATTTTTAATATCCTCCTTACAATCAGTAGTGGATTGAGAATTATTTTCTTTTGCTACAATTTGTCTTTCTTCGATAATTTATTTCTTTGTTGAGTGATTTCCACAACTTTCCTTGTTGGCTAACAATGCTAAGGTAGAATCAATTGTTGTTATATATTATGAGGAATTAAATGAAACTGTCAAATTTGAGATAACCTTGTGTGGATCGAATGGAAAACCTTCTACCATTTCTAAACCCAATGATTTTAGGAATTAATCCACAATATCTAAATCTTGCTTATTTTTAATCACAAAATACATAATTTCTTGAGGGAGAGAATAATTGGATCTTTTTTTTTATGAGAAATGCAATTCGTCGTTGTTGATTCTTTATCTACCATATTCTAGAGCAAATACTCTTCGCAATTTATAAACTGGTAACCTGTAAGGTCTCCCTTCAAACCCATAAATCCTCAATATAGTGCTGTCAAAATTTAAGAACCAGTCTCCCACCTTGCACCTGTATCTTGGATGTAACATGGCTTTGAAATCTTCTGTAATCCTTTCTAGATAAACTTTGTGAATAATTTTATGGACATCTAGGAAAAAGGTATGCACGAAGGCCATAAAACCTTGAGCAGAAGGGATCATGGTTTCATTCCATTCAGTTAGAGGTAATGCATTGCCCTCAATAGTCAATCTCTTTAAATAAATATGTTCAAATTGAGGTTATTGAAAGTAAAAAATCAAGTAAATCAAATATGGTTGATATTTGAAAATTTTGGAAGAGCTACAACCACAAAAATGTCCATGGAATTCGACACAAACAAACGAAATCAAACCTTATTACTTGGTATTTCATTAGAAACAATATTTTCCTAATCAAGCTAATGATCAATTCATCCACAGTAGAGTCATTATCATAACCCAATACCAAAGAAAGAATAGTAAGCATGCGTTGGGAATCTTATGGAAAAATGCACCTCTGCATGGGAAACTTGAGCTCTTGGTTTTCAACTAAATTAGGGATCCATTGAAGTATCAACTCGCTCTATCATTGAAGAGATGAACTATTGAACCAATGTATTAATTCCTCTTCTGATTTGCAAAGCTGGGGATCAAGAAGGTTTAACATTTTAGTAATGGAAGTGGGGGATACAAAAAAAAATTATTGCATTCCGTTAACCGTAAAAACAGATTGAGCCAATAGGTTGTATCATTTTGAACATGTAAAAAAAAATCAAGCACAAAAAAATTATGAGGGAGGATGCATTGGCTTAAACCAAATTCCCAAGAAGCCTTTAAAATGTCAAAACCTGGTGCAAGTTAGTTAGAGGGAATTTTTTGTGGGTACAAAGTGGTAAAAGTAACTTTGGGGTCAAAAACATCTTCAATCAGGTCAACGAGGTCAAGTTCTACAGCCATATTACCTAGCTTCTTAGAATGTTCTAAACTCTTTCTAGGTGGAATTTTAGTGGGTAATTCAATTATTGAAACTCATAATTGTGACCATCGATGTTTACTTTCTATTTAAACAAAAGGGTGTCTGAGGTAGATAAAGATTACCAGTTTGATGATTCATCTGTTGGTTATGTTCTCTCAGGGCAGACAAAACTTTAAAAAAAATATCCAGGTATGTAGCGAAAAAATAAAGTTTTCAAATTTGAAATTAATATCTTTACCAAAACCTTCCAATGTATCCTTTTCTTATTCAGATCAAAGTGAAAAGGAGAAAAGGGCATGTTTACCTGTCTAATAGTGATCGATGAGACCGTTTACCTATCCTTTAACGCAACAACCCCATTTTACAGGTGAGTTTCATAAGTAGTTCCTATAGCTCTTAATTGTTCAATTTGTGACATATGTTACCATCACATTCATTTCAGAGGATGTGTGCATTGTTAAAACACGCTCATGAAAAGTTCTGGAATTCAATGCATGTCATTGATCAAATTTTGAAGCGATGGTTAGATCCAACAACTACACCTTACCAAACCATTCAATTTCAAATTAAAAAATTTACCATTTATCTTTTGACATGTCCTTTTCTTATTCAGAAAAAAAAAATGACAGAATTAAAACACTAACTCATCCTTCAATGTGAATCTTCCTAACTGGTTTAGGGGGATATAAAACAACTTGTGCAACCTTTTCCTATAGCTTTGAATCATTCGATTTGTGATAAGAGTCACCAATGTGTTCATTTCGAAGGATGTATGCAGTGTTAAAATGAACCCATGAATGGCTATGAAATTCAATGCATGTCATTGATTAAACTTTGAAACGACAGTCAAATCCATCCAATACAACTTACCATGGAATTTTTTAAAACAAGTTTATGAGATGAGGGTAAAAGTATAACACCACACTTCCTAAGGACATCAACCACAACATGTAATAACATGAGTCAGCGCATAGGAGATACGGGTGGGGGTTAGGTGTAGGGGAGACTGATATTAGATAGATAGAAAATGAACAATCAGAGTAAAATGTTACAATAAGAGTAACTAGCAACAACCATATTAATAATATTAATATGTTCGAATACATTGATAGGCATATATTTGACATATTTTAAGAGTTCAGAGGATTTTGTTATAAGGAGCTAAATTGTTACACAAAGAGCACATTATCTCAACTTCCATGTTCCAAATGGAGTTTGACTAAACCTTATGCACATTATCTTGACTCCCAGCTTCTAGGTGGTGTTCGACTGACACACGGATTGCACATTACCATACCACTAACTGCAGTTATCGCATGAGTTTAGAGAAGTTTATTAGGAGTTCATTCTCAGGAGATTATTAGTATTTTGACTATCACGGGAACTACCCCAAATCCAAGCTACAAAATGGACTTTGACTTAACCTTAATAATGCGCATTAGATCAACTCCCAGCTGCTAGATGGAGTTCCACTATCACACTATTGAACACATTACCATGCCATTAAGTGTAGTTATTGCATAAGCTATTTTTTATTTTTTCCAACTACCACAAAGTGTAGTTATCACATGAGTAATTTTCAATTCTTTTATAATTTTTTATTACAAATTTTGAAAGACAACCATAGAATCAATATAGATTGTACACGTGTCTTGTTCTCCTGCAATCTAGGAGAAACATAGATGATATTTCACCCCAATATTATAAGATATAAATTCCTATAAACGTATTAAACCCTTATGAACATTGTTACAATAATATGTTCAGTCACACTTGAAGTGTCATGGTGCATGCTAGAATAGTAGAGTCAAGATAAACTAGTTAACCTATCTAAGAAACCAACAACATATCATAAAAGACAAGAACAGGAAAAGAAAAAGACAAGAGAACACCGACATATGTGGTTCACCCTAATGGGTCACATCCACGGGAAGGTAGTCTTCTATTATCTCCATAATGTCTTCTCCAATCTTACAAGAGAGCAAAGCACAAATACCCCAAAGAATATAGATGATGTACAACAGTGTCACAATAGTACCACTACTACATCAAGAATACATGATGAGTAGAGACTCACTTGACCCTATTATGTACTAAGAGATGAGGAGAAATTACTCTCACATATTGCATGTGGGATAATACAGTTCTCCAAAATAACATCTCTTAATACAATACCATGGACAAATAATATACACAAGTAAATACAACACCATATAACTATGGGTTAAATGTATTACTCTTTTACATAAGATTGTAGACAACTTCCGACATAATACAAAGACATTATTACCTTCCATGGAATATAATATATTCCAACACTCCCCCTTAATAATGGTTGGGAGAAGGGCCCATACTAACACTAAGGAAGGAAGGAGTCATTACTGCTCCCCCTTAATGACAACTTCTCACATTCCAAGCAAGGAACGAAGATGCACAAACTTCGCCTCGGTGAAGGATTTGGTGAAGATATCTGCTACCTGCTGCTCAGTAGGACAATACTGAAGAGAGAGAATACCACCTGCCACAAGTCCATGAATGTAATGAGCGTCAAGGTCGAGATGCTTTGTCCTGGAATGATATACCGGATTATAAGCAAGCTGGATAGCACCCTGATTGTCACATTTCAACATAGTGGACGAGTTCGGAGCCAGACCAAGCTCTGTAAGAACATGCCGTAACCAAACTGCTTCTTTAGCTGCTTCTTTGGCTCCTCTATATTCTGCTTCACATGAAGATAAATAAAGAGTCTTCACCTTCTTGCCCAACCAAGAAATTGGACTTGAACCAAGTTGAAATACATAACCTGCAATGGACCATTGATCAGAACTGTCACCTTCCCAATCAGAATTTGTGTGACCCTAGAGTGAAACTGTAGTACTGTTTGAATAAAAAACACCATAGTGTAATGTCCCCTGTAAATATCTCAGAATCCTCTTGGCTTCCTACCAATGACTTTCATGAGGTTGCTGCATGAATTGAGAAACCAAACTAACGACAAAAGACAGATCTAGTCAGCTGTGAGTTAAATATATCAAACTGCCTACAAGCTGATGATAAAGAGTATCATCAACAAGTGGTGTGGTACACTCAACATTTAACTTTACACCAGACTGAAATGACGTAGGAGCAAATTTACAATCACTCATGTGGAAACGAGCCAACAGGTTTGTAGCATACTTCGACTGAGAGAGAAACATACCATCTGCCATATGCTATATTTGAAGACCCAATAAATAATGTAATAAACCAAGGTCAGTCATTTCAAACTGATTTTGAAGATCAATTTTTAGATTTTGAATTAATGTAAGATGGCTGCTTGTGATGATTTGATCATCTACATATAAAAAAAATGAGAATATTAGTACCAAAGTTTTGAACATACATATTTGGATCAAATATACAACGCTTAAAACCATTCTTCAAAAAATATGCATCAATTTTATCATACTAACCCCTAGGTGCTTGTTTGAGACCATATAAAGACTTGTGTAATTTACATACTAAATTTGATGATTCAACATTAATAAAACCAGGAGGATGTTGCATATAAATTTCTTCATTAAGATCACCATTTAAAAATG
>LPNX010359296.1:533469-616212 GCA_001517045.1 Pseudotsuga menziesii | reverse complement strand
ATGAAGCAATAGATAAAATGGTTCTTATTGTATTCATTTTAGCAACAGGAGCAAAAGTTTCATTATAATCTATACCTTCAAGTTAATTAAAACCTTTTGCAACTAACCTAGCTTTATACTTTTCAATCTGTCCTTCTGTAGTGAACTTAGTTTTATAAACCCATTTACAACCAACTAAATTCTTACCAATAGGAAGAGGAACAAGAGACCAAGTCTTGTTCTTCATAAGAGACTCATACTCAGCAGTCATAGCTTGTTCCCATTGAGGTTTACCTTGAGCTTGAGCATAAGAGGTAGGATCATCTGTGTCCAAAACTTTGGTCATAAGGGAAATTTATATCTATTTCTACGAGGATCAAAAGGGTTACCAACCTCGCTCCCTGTAGATTCAAGAGTTTTTCGAGCCCAAACAGGAAGGTTAGAGGAAACATAAGTTTCTTCAGCTTCAGTACATTCAGGCGGAATACTTTAAGAAGAGGGTGAACTAGGATCAACAACAGGCACAGAACTGGAAAAAGAAACCGAGATAGGAGTAACAGGAGACAATGGGATATTCAGTGTAACCTGAGGTTCAACAAACTCAGGTGGTGAAGATACTTCAGCAAAGTGAACATCCCTTCAAATGATAACACTCTGAGTAAAGGTATCAAATAACCTGTAAGCCTTAGAATCCTCAGAATAACCAATGAATATACATTTGTGATACTTGGGATCTAACGTTTTCCATTTATCGTCAGGAATATGAGCCCAACATTCACAACCAAACATCTTAAAGTTACTAATATCAGGTTTTCAACCATTCCATTTTTCCTCGGGGGTAACATGCTTAACGGATTTTGTAGGAACTCGATTCAAAATAAAGTTTGCACAACTTACAGCTTTAGCCCAAATTTTTTTATGCAATCCTTTATAATAAAGCATACATCTAGTCATTTCAACTAAAGTTTCATTTTTCCTTTCAGGAACACCATTTTGTTGAGGTGTGTAAGGTACATTCTTTTGGTGTTGAATACGATGTTTGGATAAAAATGCTTCAAATTCATTCTTAACAAATTCCCCCCCATTATCTGATCTTAAAGTCTTATTCTTCTTACCATACTCATTTTCAACCAAAGATTTAAAAATTTGAGATATTGAAAAAACTTCACTTTTATTTTTCAAGAAATAAACCCATGATTTTCTACTAAAATCATCAATAAAAGTAAGAAAGTAGACTGTATGAGATAAAGAGGGAACTTTAAGAGGACCACAAATGTCACTATGAATTAATTGCAAAGGTTCTTTAGCATGCTAAGCTTTACCTTTCTCAAACATTTCTCTATGATGTTTACCAAGAACACAACCTTCACAAACGCCGTTAGTAGAAGAAATATGAGGCAAGACATGTACCATTTTAGTTAACAATTGCATTTTACCATAATTCAAATGACCTAATCTTTCATGCCATAATTTACTTTGTTCATTAGCGTGGGAAACCTAGGAATAAAAAGGTTGTCTTTTAGTTGAGTTAAAACCAACAAATTTATATAGACCAGCAGTATGATCAACAGGACTAGAAGAAACTACTTTGAAATTTTGATTGATATCTTTAAGAACATATTTGTTAGGCCATGTTGCAAATTTAAACCCTTTTGGACAAGAACGATAAATAGAAAGTAAGTTAATGGGCATGTGTTTAACATTAAAAACATCTTCCAATTGACCATTAGTAACATTAACATTACCGGAACCAATTACGGAAAGTTGTTTACCATCACCTATAGAAACTTTCTGAGATATGTGTTTACGATTGTCATAGGAAGTAAATAAAGAAGCATCACCAGTCATATGTTTAGATGCACCAGAATCCATTATCCATTCCACGTTAGAAGAAGAATTATTATGCAAAACAACAGATGCACATAAAGCTACTTGAGAGTCATTAGAGGTTTTCTTTTTAGCTTTAGTCATTAAACGTTTTGCTTTAAAACAATTCTTTTCAAGATGGTTAGTTTTACCACAATGTTTACAAGGATCATACACTTTCTTCTGTTACTATTTTCATTACAAGCATGAGAAGCATTTCCAGAATTAGTATTAGAAGGATTAGAACCTTTAGCATTATCAAAAAATTTCTTATGATTCTTATTAAGTGCAGGTAGAGCTTTATTAGGTGTGAGTTGCCCTGAAACAACTAACCGTTCTTGCTCATTAATCAATCCTTTACAAAAGCCATCAAAATTTTGCTTCGTAGTAATTTGAGACAATTCTAGAGCTCTATTCCTAGTTTGGATGAACATATCAAAACAAGATGGCATTTGACGTTTTACAAGAATAATAAGAGCAGTGTCAGTTTTCTTGTAATCTTTACCACAACTATTTAATTTCTCATTTAAAATTTTCAATTCAACAAGATATAACTCAACTCTTTCAAAGTCAGCAAGTTCGAGGTCAAAGATCTTCTTTTCAAGATAATATGCAGAAACATCATCATATTTATCAAATAAAGAGGAAAGAATTTGCCATACCTGAACCGGGTTGTCTTCTGCCTCAATACTAACCTGAAGACTATATGCAACAGTTTGACCAATGAGACCCCTTGCTTGATCACTTTTAGCTTCCCATATGGCCAAATCATCAGCAGCAGTAGGTGTCTTGTGTTCACCATTAACTAGCCTCCAAAGATTCTTACTCCTGAGAACATCAATCATCTTTCTCTTCCATGCAAGATAGTTAGAACCAACTAATTCAGGAACAGAAGCTACTTCGGAAGTCACAATGAGTGAAATTTTGTCAAGAAATAAGAAACCCTAATACTGAAAAATGATAGAAAAATAGTGAAGAACTTGAAAACAGTTACACTTTACTGATTTGAATCTACAAAAGCACAGTTAGAAACACAGTAAAGAAAAGAGGAGAAACTTTCACTTACAACCCTGTGAAAAAAATGTGCCAAGAAAAGCCCAATCTTCTATTCTGGTCACGTAGGTGGATCTAGAATGGTTGTTTCAATTCCAAAAATGGGTTATAATAAAAAATCTGGTAAGAAAATGACCAAGTTATGGCCTTTTTTTATAACTGACATTTTTATTACCGAAAGGAAGCCCATAAATGCCCAGTTTTCTGTTCTGGTCACGTGGGTGGATCTAGAATCGTTGTTCCAATACCAAAAACATGTTACAATAAAAAACTGGTAAAAATGACCAAGTTACGACCCTTTTGTATAAATGTCATTTTTATTACCGAAAGGAATCCCAGAAATACCCAGTTTTCTATTCTGCTCATGAGGGTGGATTTAGAATGGCTGTTCCAATTCCAAAAACAGGTTATAATACAAAATCCAGTAAGAAATGACCAAGTTACGGCCCTTTTTTTATAACTTTCATTTTTATAATCAGAAAAAAGATCTCCTCGAGGAGAGCCCCGAAATCATGTAGATCTACAGAAAAACCATCAAGAACCCTTGAAAAAATTATGCAAAAATGTTACACAACAAGTTAGGGTTAGGGTAAAAAAAAATGCAAAAATATGCCCAGATCTGAAGAGAAGCCTAATGGCTACCAGATAGAAAGCAAATCTACAACAAAATGACAATGCCCAAATGATAATCGTTATTGATTGAAAGCTATAGAAGGTACTAGGTCATAGAAACCTACTCTAATACCATGTTAGAATAGTAGAGTCAAGCTAAACTAGTTAACCTATCTAAGCAACCAACAACATATCATAAAAAATAAGAATGGGAAAAGAAAAGGACAAGAGAACACCGATATACGTGGTTCACTCTAATGGGTTACATCCACGGGAAGGTAGTCTTCTATTATCTCCAGAATGTCTTCTCCAATATTACAAGAGAGCAAAGCACAAATACCCCAAAGAATATAGATGATGTACAATGGTGTCACAATAGTACCACTACTACATCAAGAATACATGATGTGTAGAGACTCATTTGACCCTATTATATACTAATAGATTAGGAGGAATTACTCTCACATATTGCATGTGGGATAATATAATTCTCCAAAATAATATCTCTTAATACAATACCATGGACAAATACTCTACACAAGTAAATACAACACCATATAACTATGCGTTAAATGTATTTCTCTTTTACATAATATTGTAGACAACTTACGACATAATACAAAGACATTATTACCTTCCAAGGAATATAATATATTCCAACAATGCATAACTCTCGTCATGTCTACACCTCCAAATTGTGATACATGATTGTCCATCATATCACTAATTTAGACAATGTTTTATATAGTCATCTCCAAATGGTCATCTTAATGTCTCTTCCATTCTAATTCTATGCGATTTAGAAAAAATTGTTGGAGTTAGGGACATGTTGACCTTCTTCCCGTCGACCCAAGTCTAGATACTTGGTTGGCAAAAAAATCCCAAGATATCGACCAGATGCAGTCTCACCCAAGATATATTATTGGGAACTGCCAGAACTAACTTTCTGCAGTTATGTAGGGATCTCTACTCCTACAGTACCTTATCAGATTGCTTGACTGAAGCTGGTAATTATACTTCATAATCCTTTTCTATTTATTCAAGATAACCATCTATTTACCAATCGACACATATTGTAGTATTCAACATAAAATCCTTATCATATATTCATTCAATAAGTAGTGCGACACATACATATATGGGATTATTCATAAATAGATATGGCGTGACATATTCAGATATACTTATTCACAACATATATGCATTCGACATAAACACATTAATTAATTATACTTACAGACAATATTTAATGTGGAAACCCATCTGGGGAAAACCATAAAGGCTCTATTCATCTGGCATGAGAAATATCCTAGCACCTTTTGTTTGCGCACTCAACTTGCAAAATCTTCTCTATATATTCTTTACAACTCATACAGACTTCTATCCTCTCATGCTTTCGGGTTTTGGTGCTATGTATGTATTCTATCCTGCACTCCTTTAACATGCACAATGGTTTAACCAACCAACAATCGACCAACTAATTACTTAGCTAACAAAACAATCAAAAACCAACTGCCAAGATAACCTCGCACACAGCTTAGGTTCACCCTTCTATAATATTCTACCTCTCTTAATCAACCGACCCTTTTCTATTATCCTACGAGCTGTCATTTCTATTATCATTCATTCAGTTACAACTGACAATAGGTACTATCGGCCCAAAAATACAATTATGCTTTATTACCAAAAGCGTGCTTTATTCTAACAAAATCCTTAGTCACGATCAACCAAGTTATCCTTTTCAATTTGTATGCTCTTCTTTTATCGTGGTTCCTTTCATCACAATTGCTCTCGTCATCAGTTTTTCAGTCATAGTTGCTTCTATCGCAGCTCTTCTTGCGACCAGAGTCTTATCTTTCTGAAAATAATTATGGTCGAATTTTGATTAAATTCTCCTAGGGACAACGAGCCCCCAACATTCACATGTGGCTCGTCCCGAGCCACATTAGTCTAAAACATCCATTGTGACGACATTACTTTGAAAATCCTAAAATATTTTCACTATCCGCTCAGTCTCCTCCCGTAAGTTTTCTTGCATCTTCTTCAAATTTTCCACAAGTTCGGAACTGATGTGTTCTGGAGTTGTAAGTCTTGTTGACTATATTATTTGTTGCACTTTTTCGTGTATAGGTTGAATAATACTTGTAGATTTTTTTGCCTCTACTTGTAATTCTGAGACCCTTTCAGTCCTCTTTTGTTGTTGTACCCGCAGTGTTGTGACCTGCTATTGTAGCCTCTTCATGTTCCATAGGTCCTTCCTATGTGTCGGAGACATAAACCATGTATTTGTCCATTTCCAACTCTAGAAATTTTCGTAGGTCGTGGTCGAAAAAGGTATTCTTCTTCATATTTGGGAGTATGCTCATCATTACCCGAAATCCTTTCGGTATGGTCGGTGCTACCATTGGGTATATTACATTCTTGTAGATTATGATCTTGGGTGCATCAGCTGGTTTGGGTGGGACATAATCTAGTAGCATGCTCATAGGTTCTGGTTCTTAAGCTTCTGGTGGTGGTGTTGTTGGTTTCTTGTGGTTACTAGACCATTTCCTCTTCAACGTGCTAAGTGGTTCTGTACTAACCTAACTTTAAATATGAATGGTACCTTCTTAGCTTCTTCTGCAACCATGGACTTCGTCGATGGAACAAATGTGGCAGTGTCTTCCATAACGGAGGTAGGTGAAGGTATATCGATGCCTGATTCTACAACTATGCTTGTACTGGATATAGAGATGACCATAATATGCAAAAAATCACCTCAGATATTACAGTTGTAGACACAATATCTCAACTTACTTAGTTGGATGTAAATAGAATGAACAAACTTCGATGTGAAGATGATATACATTCACTCGTTCAATCAGTCTTTCCTTCACATGAGTGGGCAATAAATGGAAAGCTGACAACAATTTATGTCACATGGATCAATCATTCGAATCATTACAAGGAAACCCATCAAAATGTCACTTCACTTGTCACTTCCATGGTAGTTATTTTGAATTAATGACGGAAGGGACCAAAAAGTACACTTCTGAAATCTCCCACATCCTCAAATTAACTACATCTAGTTGTCTTTTGCAACCAAATTCCATCATGCGATAGCAATTGTCTTCCTACGACTGGGATTCAATCATCAACACATTTCTTTCCTTTCCACAAACGAATATTATTTGCTACCATTTTTAATCTTCGACATGTATATAGTCGGTCGACACTTTTTCTTTTCCTGCGACTAACAGGAAGTCTGCGACCAAACACCCATATTTGTTACAAAATTAACACATAATTCTGCGTCTTTTTTTTTAGTCGACCAAGTCCCGACTATCCTGGTAAGGTTTTAACCGACTTCCATTCACCACACCTTTGAAAGGTGTCCCATATAATTTATGCAGTTGCACTGTGCCTCCATCAGTGATTTGAATGACAACATACAACCCCATCCAATGTGTTTTCATATTTACAGGGTTATTAAAAAAATATTTTCGTACAAGAGGACAAGTTCTCCTACCTAAAAATGCTTATTCTTGATGTTTTGGTCATACCATACTTTATGTCATTCCTTCTCAACATTTTGGTTATAACCTGTGGCAAAAAGTTCTTCCTCCAATCGCACCAAATGTGACAATATTTCTTTGACAACACCAACATCAGTCATTTAATTAATTACATCAATCCTTATACTGGTTACAATGTATTGCATCGGCATAACAACCTCTTTTCCATATACTAGATGGAATTGAGTTTGAACTGTCAACATCTTATAGGTCATGCGATATGCCCATAGTACCGTATAAATTTTATGGTCCTAATCATCTCTTTAATCGTTGCAAGTATTTGTTAATTCATTCTGGAGGATCTTGTTGAATGCCTCAACAACACCATTCACTTGTGGGTGATAGGGTGTCATCTTCCTCTATTGGATCTAGAATTCTACAGTCAATTCTTCGATCAATTAATTGACAAAGTGTGTTCCCTAGTCACTTATCAAAATATCCAGGAATCTAAATCTAGTCACAACATTATTGAGCAAAAATTTTGTAACAATCCCAGTAGTACAATCCTTTACTGGTGCTGCTTCATCCCATCTAGTCAGGTAATCCATCACAGTAATAATGCATCTTGCACCTACTCTCTTCCCTAGTGGATTAATAGGTCCAAAAAAATCAACAATCCATTGTTCAAATGCTTGCAAAGTTATCTGAGGTACTAGTGGAATTTCATCTCGTCGCGACGGCTTTCCAGTTCTCTGACAGATATAGGAGTTGCGAAAATATCCTCTAGCATCTGCTTGCAAAGTGGGCCACCACAAACCTACTTGCAATCTCTTCTATACTATGTATTTTCCATAATAATGTCCTCCTACTACACCAACATGTGCTTCATTCAATATCAATGGCCGTTGGTGTTCCAATACTGAGCGACGAAGAATTTCATCCAGTCCCATTTTATCTAGTTGTCTAGCTATCAATTTGAAATATGCAGCTCGCACCACTAAAAAAATTTTATGGGCAGTACTAAATCCTTCTGGTGCATATCCCGTACTCAAGAAAGAAATGTATAATATCTTTCTAATGATCATCAAACATCGTGATCACAAATAATTGCGTATCAGGAAGACCATCATCGAGATTCACAGGTTCTTCTCCACTTTCAATACTCGATAGGTGGTCTGGTCTTGAGTTCATTCAACCCAACTTAACAATAAATTCAAAGTCAAATTCATGGTGTTATCACTCCAGGAAACTCCTCTAGGTTGTAGCTCGAGGATGCCTGGTAACTTACAATGTTTTTTTAGGGTTTTCTGATATGGATCAAGTCAGTTGACCTATATAACCTTTCCACTCTCAAGGAATGCATAAAACTCACTCAATTACAAGGCTTTTAGTTACAATTGCTCAGAAGTTTGACAATAAAGTGCAGGGATGAAGAACTCATCAAGCTTGTAGGTTTACATACAAAATACATGCATTTAAATGGATAAATCATGATAAGGATGGCACTTATAAATCAAATTGCACTAACAAACCAATAGGATGACAGCTATCAGCTTTTTAATCAATCTAAAAATGACCTAAATACACATTCAGGCATAAGTGTAGCAAAGAAAGAGATGATGGCTGAACAGATCATAAAAAAAGAGCTTATATTCATGAATAAGTAAAATGAGAAGCATGAAATCATTATAGGCTTATAAATCCCCGAAGTTGAACCTTTATTATAAAATCGATCTTAGGCTTTATAGACTTTTTACAAAAAGTACAGATACTGAAACTTGGATCTATTTTTACAAAAATACTTAAAAGTGACAGTTTTTGCAAATTAGGGTTTGAAACCCTACCTAACTACTTGTCTAACTACAAATGAAGATCTAGTTAACTGACTGAACATTAAACAACTGAAGCATTTGTTGATGATCACTGCTGCTAGTCCACTATCAGTTAACCCACTGATTTCTTCTTGACAGCTAGGGTTGATGACTTTATGGGGTTGTTTTGTCATAATAGATCTAAGCAGACCCTTTCTTATACTTCTGTCAGCACCTTTTATCTTTAACTTATGCCCTTGAGCCATTTGCAGTCGCCAAAAAAGGATCCTGTGTGCCCAAAACTTGCCTTTACGCCTCTGTCCACTTTCAGTGGTTAAGCGGCCAGTCTATCGGACCGATTAGCTACCAAAAGTGGCACTTTCGGTGGCTAATGGACTGTTCCATCCTTCGCCTAAGCCACCGAAAGCCCTGTTTTACCAAATTTTTAGGTTTTCATCAAAAATGTCTTTTCATACCCGTTGGCTTAGCTTTCCTCTTCTGCAGACTTCGTGTTAGAGGTTTTAACAGTGCCTTGGCCAGTTTTAAGAGGCTGGAGACTGATGGCTGCTTCAGCTAGGGTTGAGAAGGCAAGGTGGCTGCTAGGGATTGATTTTTCTTCTTTCAGTTGCAGCCTTTGGAGCCTCACCATCCTGTCTAACCTGGTATTGTCCCTTAGGTATATTTTGTTCATCCTTTTCAAGAAGATGTATCTTTCCCTCTGCTCCAGGTAGGACTTGTGCAATAACTTGTTTCTCCTAGTCAATGTCTCATTATTCCTCTTTAGCTCTCTTTCCAAGACCTCCATTTCATAAACCTACCTCAGTAGCAGATTGATCTTTTGACTTCTAGGTTTGATTGAGGAAGGCCTTTCTGTTGGTTCCTCTTGTTCCTGTGGTGTGGGGGATGGCAATGCTTCAGTGAATGGAACAATTTGTAGAGCTAGGGCTGCATCCTCTCCTTGTTCTTACTCAGAATCTGAATAGAGTAGGTTTAAGACATTCTCCTGGTGTGCTTCTTCCTCCTGACCTTTCTCACCGAAATCCAAATTCCTTTTTGCCTTCTTGGTCTTAGAGGAGGAGGGAGGTTGTTCTATTTCTACAGCTAGGGATATGGCCCTCCTCCTTCTTCTCCCACTCCTTCGAGTGCTGTATTTCTTGGCAGGAGACTTCCCTTTCTCCTCTAGTTGAAGGGTTGTCTCAAAGCCCTTCCAAAACAGAAAATAGGGCCAAGCAATGTTTCTTTTCTTCAACAAATCCTGGACCAATAGATGGATCAGACCATGGTGACACAGCCTGCCAGCAATCTTGGATGGCTGGGCTTTCACTTGATGTGCCATATTCCCTAGACTCCTGTGTAAATAAAAAGGCAGGTTAAGAGGGTTCTTACCTGTGAAGTGGTTCATGAGTTTGAAATGATAGATCATTGCTCTATTGTATCTCCCTTCATAGGTCAAATGCACCAAGTTGTATTTTAGCAGCTGCTGCCAGTTCTCTTCTAGCCATGATGATGGCATAGTCTTCTTCCATGTTATTCCCTTATGCTTAGGCTTGAGATATGATATGAATTCCACGTCTTTGGGTATGGTGGTCTTGAACCACTTCTCTCTTGTATAAGGTAGTTCAGTAACCCTTGAGATTAGTGTTTCATCTATGAGAAATTCCTCCCTTCCTATGACTGCTTTTGAACCATCAAATGACAGGGCAAAAGATTCAACCACCTGCTGATGAAAACACTGTATTTTTTCACAGTACTTGTAGCAGCCTACCTCCTGGAACAATCTGCAAACCTCTAGATGGGCCTCTAAATAACTTACATCACCTAGCTCTTGTCTGAGAGCTGGTCCACTTTTCTTCATCCTGATGGGTGTATCTCCTGGGTACTTACAAAAATAGTTTTCTAGACCTTCTATAGAATGTGCTTTAGCAAGCTTCTCTCTCATAGTCATTTTTTTGGTGAAAAAATGCCAATTTCAAACATGAAATACGATGGAGTCCCATGGCATTGATTATGAGGATTTTCTATCATTTATGGAAGCTGAGGTCACCCAAATGATGACAACAGCTTGATCCCTGAGATATCTTTTCCTAGATAACTGTACCCTACCTCAACCATAGCATTCGGTGGTTATTTGATGACCCTTGGGACAGGTGGAGGAAAACTGAAGGTTGGCAGTCATATCAGTCTTTTCTACTTGCATAATGACCCTTTTCACTCATTTCACACGCAGTCACATGGCTCCAGATAATTTCGGTGGGTAATTATGCTCTAAAATGATCTTTTGTCTTGCTGACGGGGTTGGATGTGATAGTTCCCAACCGTTTCCCTATTTTATCCTTTCGGTGGTTTAAGATCCTCCGTTATTTTGTCAGCTAACCAACGAAATGTTGGCTTTTGGTGGCTAACTAAATGTGATCTTTCTTTCTTAAACCGTCGGAATCGTTACCCCGTCGCCGTGGTGAATCTCTGCTTTCGACAGATCTCGACCGTGTCAGAAACCTTTTTTAACTACTGACAACATGTTCTTTTAGTGGTTAATAAAATGTCATAGCTTTCGCCTAAACTGTCGAAAGGATTTTTCACTCGATATTTGTCTTCCAGCTTTTGGTGGTTAGCATATGTGTTGAGATCATATCTAATCTACTGAAAGAGACCCTTTTCGGTGGCTAATGAGATGTTATGAGCCTCTCCTAAGCCATCGAATGTACTTTTCCTGACGCTGCTTGCTCCTCGCTTTCGGCGGTTTAAACCCTTTTTATCTCTCTTTCTGGTCTGTTGAAAGCGCCCCTTTTCAATGGCTAATGAGTTTTTTGTAGTCTCACCTAAGCCACCAAAAGTGTTACTTTGACCCTGCTTGCTCATACCACTTTCAGTGGTTCACCTTTGGCCTGCGTTCAACTGTTTAACCACTGAAACATAGCTTTTCGGTGGCTAATGAGCTATGATAGTCCTCTCCTAAGCCACCGAAAGCTACAACTTGTAAAATTTTCATCCAAATAAAAACCAGAGGCCTTCAAACTGTCAGTGATATTCATATTCTTCATTGCACGAGTTAAATTATTCATACTATCAAAATAAATTATTTTGGGAGATAACATCTAGCTCCTACTAGGGGATGGGAACCTCCCAGTGAGGTCCCAAGAATCCTAGACCAAAATGCCTTTCCCTAAAAGAAACTAAGTAACTTAACACTATCATTTACTATTCCATTGGGCATGGAGTTTATTCTGAAAGCAAAACAACCTACTATCTACAAATTTACAATAATGAGGCCTCAGAGCCTCAAATAAAATAGAGTTTCAAGAACCACCCATTCACTGGGCCATCAAATACCTCTTCCCCTTCCAGATTCTGCAATTTGAAGGTGTTATTCTTATGTACCTGGGCTATCACAAAAGGGCCAATCCAAAAAGAGTCAAATTTTCCATGTTTTCCCTTGTCCTGTCTGACAGCATCCCACTTGAGGACCCATTCTCCAACCTGGAAGTTGTCTACTTTTTCTCTTTTGTCAAACATGCCCTTTATCCTCTATTGATGGGATTCTGATTTTCCTATAACCTGCTCCCTTATTTGTTGTAATTCCACCAAGTCCATCATCCTTCTTACCATATCATTTGGTTCATCTTCCTCTTCCTGAAATAATTTTTCCACTGGAAGGATGAGCTAGAAGGAAAAATGGCCTCAGTGCCATAAACTAGCTTGAATGGAGAAGTCCCTATGGATCTTTTTTCTGTTACCCTATCATCCCATAAAGCAAAATTAAGCTTTGAATCCCAACTTTTCTGATTTGTCTCCAGCATTTTCCTGATGATTTTGACTAAGATTTTGTTGGATAACTCATCTAGGCCATTGCCTTGAGGATAATAGGACGTGGAGTGCACTGGTTGAATACCCATTGATTCACACATTTTAACTAATGCCTCAGCCTTGAAAGCTGGTGCATTATCAGTTACTAACCTTACTGGGCAGCCAAACCTGCTAAAGATATTCTCATATAAAAATATCATGATGACTTGATGAGTGGCATTCCTGGTGGGTACTGCTTCTATCCATCTGGTAAAGTAGTCAGTGGCTACTAAGATCCATTTATGTTGTCCACTGGAAGATGGATTTATTTCACTTATGAAATCTAGGCCCCATTGCTGGAAAGGCCCATTCACTACAATAGCC
This sequence comes from Pseudotsuga menziesii, assembly GCA_001517045.1. Lineage (NCBI taxonomy): Eukaryota > Viridiplantae > Streptophyta > Pinopsida > Pinales > Pinaceae > Pseudotsuga > Pseudotsuga menziesii. Next base: position 603,230 of record LPNX010359296.1, on the reverse strand, counting down.
CTAAGGGGCAAGGACTTGAGATGCTGCTTCCCTATAAATCTTTGGCTTTGGTCACAGGCCCTTACAAAAGTGCATACATCAGCAAGAGGATTGGCCAATAGTATCCTGCTCTTAAGATCTTGTGGGCTGTGGTTTTCCACTAGTGGTGGCCCCCACATGTGCTGGAATGAAAATGATGCATGACCTGCTTGCTTCCTCTTTATCTAGACACCTTAGCAAAATTCCAGACTGATCTCTCCAGTACAACAATTTGTCAATTATGCAAAACTTAACAGATTTCAACTTAAGAACTCATGCTTGGTTAGGAGTGAGATCAGGAGGAACTTCTAATTTTTGTAAAAATTGAATGATACCTGAGCACCACTCACATGAAGATATGTTTTCAGCTACTGATGGAATGTCATTCTGATATTGATTTATTTATATTTTTGTTGCTACTACAGTCTGCACCTTTTCTGATTTGACACATGTGAAATTTATTCCCATCAGTTCACAGTTTTCTTTGGCCATGAGTTTAGCCAAACCTAGTCCCTTTACCAGCTTAGTGGTTTTCACCTCTATATAAAACTCAATGAGTTTGGCTATCCACTTAGCTCTCTTCCCATCAATGTCCGGCTGAGTCAAAACATCCTTCACAGTAGCTGAAGGGACATATGCAAGGACCTTTGCATGGAGAATGTAGATTCTGAAAGTCTTCAAAGACTTTATGAGAGCATAAGCCTGTTTCTCAATTGGGTCATACTTCAGCTCAGCATCTCTTAGGGTTTCGTTGAAGAATGCAATTGGATGACCAAGACCCTCATCATTATTTTGTAATAGTACAACTCCTACCAAGTCATAAGATGCAAAAGAGAAAATGTAAAAACCCTTGGTGTAGTCAGGACTAATCAGGGTCGGGGCCTCCATGATATCTTTCTTAATGTCCTCAAAAGAGTTTCTTTCTTGGTCAGTCCACTTTATTTCTGCATCTTTTTTCAGCATGACTGTTATATGCTTCACCAGCTCGAAGAAATTAGGAATGAACCTCCTGACAAATTTTATCTTGCCTAAAAAGGACTGAATGTCTCTTTTTGACCTTGGTATTGACAGCTTTTGGATTGCTTCCACCCTTACTAGATCGATCTTTACACCTTCAACTGAGACTATGTGGCCTAGGAGCTTTCCTTCGTTAAGTGAAAACTAGGACTTCTTGGGGTTCAGTGATATTCCATACCTTCTACACTTCATAAATAACTTCCTTAAATGTTGCAAGTGGTCATGATGGTTGTGAGAGTAAACTATTAGTTCATCCAAATATATCAGCACAAATTTATCTTTTAGCCCTACAAAAGCTAGGTCCATCTGAAAAGTATCCCCAGCATTCATTAGCCCAAATGGCATTTTAGCATACCTGAAGGTGCCCTAGGAGGTGGTAAAGGCAGTCTTCTCTTGGTCATCAGGGTGCACAACAACTTGGTTGTATCCAGAGAAGCCATCAAGGAAGGACATAACCCTAGCCCTTGAGATTTTATGCAATAGGTGTTCCATCTTGGGCAGTGGATAGTTGTCTTTCTTGGAACACTTGTTCAAGTTTCTAAAATCTACACACAACCTGATTTCCCCATTTTTCTTTCTTACCACTACTAGGTTTGCAATCCACTTGGAATACCTGAGGGGGATTATGATCTTGGCTTTGAGGAGCTTGTGGATTTCTTTTTCAATAACTGGTAATAGGAGAGGGCTGATGGGTCTCATCTTCTGCTTAAAAGGAATGGTGTCCTTCTCCAAAGGAATTCTATGCTGGATGGTATTGGTTTCATAAGTTTTTAGGTCACTATACTCCCAGGAAAAGACATCAGCAAACTCTTTTATCAGGCTGCAAAATTCAGACCTCTGACCAGCAGTCAGCCCAGTGAACAGATTTATCAGTTTTGGATGGATTTGGCTCCCTATGTTTTTCTCTTGGATAGCATGATCTAGCTCCTTTTTGGTAGGTGTGAAAGGAATTTCATTGTGGTCAAACAAGTCTTCCAGTGGTACTAGACCTCAGGGTATGTAGTTGCTGGGCAATTGGACAATGTTCTGATCAGCCACTTTACCTTTTAACTTGAGTTGTTTGGATTCCTCCATGTTTAGGTTTTCCTGGTCTATGTGTATGTCAGAGAATTGATCTACTAACTAAAGAAATTTACTAAGCTCATCATCATTCTCAAACACCCTCCAAAATTTGACATTATCTGGAAGAGAGGGTCGGTACTTGACCTGAACATCATAGCTGAGCTTAGGGGGTAAAGGAGGAACAAACAAACTTGCAGAGATAGCCAGGGAATCGGTAATGTGATTCAAATCCCTAGGTATATATGACAGTTCAAAAAACATAAAGGAGTCTCTGAGTTTCCATACCTCGTCCTTGTAGGCCTTCAGTCTAATATTTTTTGTCTGAAAAGTGTTGTTGACCTGCTGTATCATGAGGTCTGCATCTCCAAAAATCTTTATGCACATGAGCCCCATCTCCTTGGCAGGTTTAACTCCTAGCAGCAAGGCTTCATATTATGCTATGTTGTTAGTGGTTTTAAAATCAAGCTTATAAGACAGATGGATGTTTTCCTTAGATGGGGAGATCAATACTACACCTACACCTGCTGAGCTTTGAGTGCTGGCCCCATCAAAATAAATGGTCCATATTTTTGTGGTCACTTCTTCAAGCTGCTGACATGTGGGCTTAGTGAGATGGACTGATGTCTGCTGAGAATCATCTATTTGCAAAATGCATGACCCAAAATCAGTGTCCACTACATAGATGGGGTGATTCACTGAGGCTCTCCTTTATTATAGTGTATGCCAGCTGATTTTCCCTATACATCCTCTTTGTCTCTCCTCCAAACATGGGAATGGTGGCATATGTGAGATCCATCTGAAGGGTACCACCTAGTCTTTTGCTTTATGATCGAGACAACAATATGCCAAATTTTGGAGGGATATCAGCCACTACAATGTCCATCATGATGCTTTTAGAAGGTAGCTGAGTTAGGTTCACAACAAGGTCTTTGATGAGTCCCAAGCACTTGACCTTCCTAGAGTCAAAGGAGAATAAATCATGGTAGGGCTTGGTGATGTTGAGGCCAAGCTCATCCATCACAACCTTTGGCATTAGGTTATGAGAGGCTCCTGAATCCAGCAGACAGTTATGGAGGATTTTATCATGGATATTCAAGGATATGTAGAATGGTGGGCATGAGTCCTTTAGGTCTTAGATCATGGGGCCCAGGGTTGCAACAAGCTTGTCATCTTGTAGGTTCACAAAGTTAGTGTCAATGTGCACATTGGGCTGAAGGGAATTCAGAATGGAGGAATTGAATGCATCATTCTTCATTAGCTCAATTAAAGGGAAATGGATTTTCAATTTTTGAATTTCAGACTCAAGGTGTAGCATATCTAGAAACCTTACCTCATGAGTTGTAGGTTTGGGTTGGACTTGATCAGGTATGGCTAAAGGTGCTAGTTTCTGCAATGCTTTGGATGTGACAGCCACCTTCTTTGGTAAAACAACAACCTTTCTAGCTGATGCAGCAGGCTGCTTGACTGGTACAACATTCTTCTTGAGAGGAGAAACCAGCCTAGACCTGAGATGGTAACCTCCCTAATTATCAGCTTGATATACATCCTCTTCAGTGATCTTCTCATCAATTAGGGCTTCTTCATATTCTGCCTGTGTCAGAAAATAATAGTCACCTTATCCTCCATGCAATGGATGTTGTCTTCAGCTTCTCCTTCTTCTTCAATGAATTCTGGCTCTTCTTCTAATACAACATTTTGAAATGGAGCTCTTATTCTCTGATCTCCCCCTTGGTTCCTCTCCCTCCTGAAAATATGAACTGGGGGTTTCCTCTTCTATAAGGAACAAAATTATGGTTTCGAGGAGCAAAGTCATTTTTCGCTTTACCCCTCACAAGTAGATGTCCTTGGTCCTTAAATTTAGACATTTCAGTAGTCAGGTTATCTAATAGTTTGGTCATTTTGTCAATCTTGTTCTCTGATGCAGAAGCCCCGCTAGGGTCTGCTGGCTACTTCTTCTTGTCTATCTTCCCTTTGACCTTCTAAGATGCCAGAATGTTTGACTCTACCTCCAGGGCAGCATCCTGCATGAGTGATAATGAGGTAGAATTCCTTTCTCTAAGAAGTAGGCAGAAGTCAAAGTCAAAGGCAATTTCATAAGTTATCCTAGCTGAGGTATCAGTGGGATTAATTTCAGTAGGATCTTGCTGTACATATTGTTGAATCTCTTGGTAAAGTTGGAGACAGACTCCCCATTTTCTCTTTTCGGGTTGCTGAATTATGTGATATAGTAGAGGTGGTCTCTCCTTTCTGCCCAATGCTTTAATAACATTTCATCTAGGACCTCTATGCCTGCCACTGATCCAGCAGGCAGTTCCTTAAACCACTTCCTAGCCTGGCCATCTAGGCTTTGCACAAAAAACCTATTCCATACATCTTCTAGCTCTATGTTAATATTTTCAACATATCTGTAAAATGCCTCTAGATGTTCTTCAGCAGTGAAATCCCCTTCCCATGTAAACTTAGGCATATCATTGAAATAATCCCCAATAGGCATGGTTGAGAGGGGATTTGGAAAAATTAGGGGTGCATACCTAGATACCAGGATCCTTTCCATCTTGGTCAATTGAGGGGCATCCATATTGGAAATGGGTATGGACAGGGTTGAGGAAGGCATCAATGATGGAGATACTTGCTGAGAAGGTGGTGGTATACTTATCCCAGTGGAGTCACCAGGGATTGGATCTTCACAAGCAACAGTGCTTGAAGATTCCCAAACCCTAGATTTTTCTGATGTATCTAAAAATTCTTGAGAATTAAGAATTTCAGAAGAAGAAATAATAGCAAAAATATTTCTTGAAATACCTAATGTAGTTTTTTGTGCAGCACTACTGGTTTGTCTTAGTAAAGCCCTATCACTTCTCAAAATTTCTTCTAGATCTGAAACTAGTGTTGTTGGTGGCCCCTTAGGGTTTGCTCTAGTACTTGGTCTTCTTGAAGCCACCTTACATCAATGGAGTCGCCAGATAGATGATTACAACCATAATAGTGTCCAAGCTTTGTCTATCATCAAAGCAAGCATCTATGTCATCTCCCAGGGAAGCTGAGCTTCAATCTCCTCTCCCTGGCAATGGTGCCAATTTGTTTTGACTCCAAGAAACTCCTCTAGGTTGTAGCTCGAGGATGCCTGGTAACTTATAATGTTTTTAAGGTTTTTCTGATATGGATTAAGTCAGTTGACCTATATAACCTTTCCACTCTCAAGGCATGCATAAAACTCACTCAATTACAAGGCTTTTAGTTACAATTGCTCAGAAGTTCGACAATAAAGTGCAGGGATGAAGAACTCATTAGGCTGGCAGATTTACATACAAAACACATGCATATAAATGGCTAAATCATGATAAGGATGGCACTTATAAATCAAATTTCACTAACAAACCAATAGGATGATAGCTATAAGCTCTTTAATCAATCTGAAAATGACCTAAATACACATTCAGGCATAAGTGCAGCAAAGAAAGAGATGATGGATAAACAGATCATAACAAAAGAGCTTATATTCATGAATAAGTAAAATGAAAAGCATGAAAGCATTATAGGCTTATAAATCCCCAAAGTTGAACCTTTATTATAAAATCGATCTTAGGATTTATAGCCTTTTTACAAGAAGTACAGATCCTGAAACTTGGATCTATTTTTACAAAAATACTCAAAAGTGATAGTTTTTTCAAATTAGTGTTTGAAACCCTACCTAACTACTTGTCTAACTACAAATGAAGATCTATTTCACTGACTGAACATTAAATAACTGAAGCATTTGCTGATGATCACTGTTGCTGGTCCACTATCAGTTAACCCACTGATTTCTTCTTGACAGCTAGGGTTGATGACTTTATGGCATTGTTTTTTCATAACAGATCTAAATGGACCCTTTCTGATACTTATGCCAGCACCTTTTGTCTTTAACTTACTCCCCTGAGCCATCTACAGTCACCAAAAAATGATCCTGTGTGCCCAAAACTTGCCTTTAAGCCTCTGTCCACTTTTGATGGTTAAGCGGCTAGTCTATCGAACCCGTTAGCTGCCAAAAGTGGCACTTTCGGTGGCTAATGGACTGCTGCATCATCCTCCTAAGCCACCGAAAGCCCTATTTTACCAAATTTTTAGGTTTTCATCAAAAATGTATTTTCAGACATGTTGGCTCAGCTTTCCTCTTCTGCAGGCTTCGTGTTAGAGGTGTTAACAGTGCTTTGGCTAGTTTCAGGAGGCTGGAGACTGATGGCTACTTCAGCTAGGGTTGTTAAGGCAAGGTGGCTACTAGGGTTTGCTTTTGCTTCTTTCAGCTGCAGCCTTTGGAGCTTCACCATCCTGTATAACCTGGTATTGTCCCTTAGGCATCTTTTGTTCAGCCTTTTCAAGAAGATGTATCTTTCCCTCTGCTCCAGGTAGGAATTGTGCAATAACTTGTTTCTCCTAGTCAATGTCTCATTATTCCTCTTTAGCTCTCTTTTCGATACCTCCATTTCATAAACCTGCCTCAGTAGTAGATTGATCTTTTGACTTCTAGGTTTGTTGGAGGAAGGCCTTTCTACTGGCTCCTCTTGTTCTTGTGGTGTGGGGGATGGAAATGCTTCAGTGAATGGAACAATTTGCAGAGCTAGGGCTGCATCCTCTCCTTGTTCTTCCTCAAAATATGAATAGGGTAGGTTTAAGACATTCTCCTAGTGTGCTTCTACCTCTTGACCTTTCTCACCGAAATCGAAATTCCTTTTTTCCTTCTTGGTCTTAGAGGAGAAGGGAGGTTGTTATATTTTTGCAGCTGGGGATATGGCCCTCCTCCTTCTTCTCCCACTCCTTCAAGTGCTGTATTTCTTGGCAGGAGACTTCCCTTTCTCCTCTAGTTGAAGGCTTGTCTCAAAGCCCTTCCAAAACAGAAAATAGGGCCAAGCAATGTTTCTTTTCTTCAACAACTCCTGGACCAATAGATGGATCAGACCATGGTGGCACAGCCTGCCAGCAATCTTGGATGGCTGGGCTTTCACTTGATGTGCCATATTCCCTAGACTCCTGTGTAAATAAAAAGGCAAATTAAGAGGGTTCTTACCTGTGAAGTGGTTCATGAGTTTGAAATGATAGATCATTGCTCTATTGTATCTCCCTTCATAGGTCAAATACACCACGATGGCTTTTAGCAGCTGCTGCCAGTTCTCTTCTAGCCATGATGATGGCATAGCCTTCTTCCATGTTATTCCCCTATGCTCAGGCTTGAGATATGATCTGAATTCCACGTCTTTGGGTATGGTGGTCTTGAACCACTTCTCTCTTGTGTAAGGGAGTTCAGTCACCTCTGATATTAGTGTTTCATCTATGAGAAATTCCTCCCTTCCTATGACTACTTTTGAACCATCAAATGACAGGGCAAAAGCTTTAGCCACCTGCTGATGAAAACCCTGTATTTTTTCATAGTACTTGTAGCAGCCTACCTCCTAGAACAATCTGAAAACTCTGGATGGGCCTCTAAATAACTTACATCACCTAGCTCCTGTCTGAGAGCTGGTCCACTTTTCTTCAACCTGATGGGTGTATCTCCTGAGTACCTGCAAAAACAGTGTTCCAGACCTTCTATACAATGTGCTTTAGCAGGCTTCTCTCTCGAAGTCAGTTTTTTGGTGAAAAAATGCCAATTTCAAACATGAAATACGATGGAGTCCCATGGCACTGATTATGAGGATTTTCTATCATTTATGGAAGCTGAGGTCACCCAAATGATGACAGCAGCTCAATCCCTAAGATATCTTTTCCCATTAGAGAGAATTTGAGGTAAAAAATGAGCCTCAAAAGGACCAAAATGTACTATAAAAATCAATCAATTACATTATAGTAGATGACATCATCCCCCATGGTTGAGGTGGCATTGCATGAGTTAAGAATGCTTATTTGTCACATTTTCTATGGTGGATGAAAACCCATAGTTAACCAATGTAGTGGTACAAGTACTTTTAAGTCATAAAGTGAAGAACTCATAATAAAAGTCATTTCACACTTTCTCAGAAAATAATATTATTGTTATTTTCAAGTAAAGTACTCACAATTCAGTTTCTCATAAAATAATATTATTGTCATTTTCAAGTAAAGTACTCATAATTCATAAAAATGTCTTTTCACATTTTTTTATAAAATAACATATTGTCATTTTCATGTTTTTTAATTTTAAATTATATATTCACTCAATTGTATTTAATATCATAATGTCAAACTAATATATATTAAATCTTGTACTTTTAAAATAAATTAAATTCATGAATGATATTTATATGAAAAACATATGTTAGTTATGCATATAAATTAAATTCATTTTTCTTTAATTTTATTTACAAGTTCAATACAAATAAATGCTAAAGGACAATAATTTTTTGGGAATTTACAATGAATCTTAGTCACATCATTGTAGAGTTATTTTATTAATTTTATTTATAGTCAATTTAGAAAAGTAACTCAACCATGGTTATTTATATTGTGCATAAAAAGTAGTGTAGGAGATGAGTTGTCATATATACCTCTACCCCATAAAACCCCTAACTCATAATATTTTAATATATCATATATTTTTGTAGTACATCTCTTAGGAGGCCCATTTTTTACCTCAAATTCTCTCTAATGCCAGATAATTGTTCCCTACCCCAGCCATAGCATTCGGTGGTTATTTGATGACCCTTGGGATAGGTGGAGAAAAACTTAAGGTTGGCAGTCAGATCAGTTTTTTCTACTTGCATAGCGACCCTTTTCACTCATTTCACACACAGTCACACGGCTCCAGATCTTTTCAGTGGGTAATTATGCTCTAAAATGATCTTTTGTCTTGCTAACAGGGTTGGATCTGACAATTCCCAACCATTTCCCTATTTTATCCTTTCAGTGGTTTAAGATCCTCCGTGATTTTGTCAGCTAACAGCTGAAACGCTGGCTTTTGGTGGCTAGCTAAACGTGATCTTTCTTGCTTAAAGCGCCGGAATCGTTACCCCATCATCATGGTGAATCTCTACTTTCGGCAGATCTCGACCATGTCAAAAACCTTTTTTAACTACCAACAACATGTTCTTTCGATGGTTAATAAAATGTCATAGCTTTCGCCTAAACTGCCGAAAGGGTTTTTCACCTGATATTTGTCTTCCAGCTTTCGGTGGTTAGCACATGTGTTGCAATCTTCTCTAATCTGCTGAAAGCGACCCTTTTCGGTGGCTAATGAGATGTTATGAGCCTTGCCTAAGCCACTGAATGTACTTTTCCTGACGCTGCTTGCTCCTCGCTTTCGACGGTTTAAACCCTTTTTATCTCTCTTTCTAGTATGCCAAAAGCGCCCCTTTTTGGTGGCTAATGAGTTTTCTATAGTCTCTCCTAAGCCACCGAAAGTGTTACTTTGACCCTTCTTGCTTAGAATGCTTTTAGTGGTTCACCTTTGGCCCACGTTCAACTGTTTAACCACTAAAACATAGCTTTTCAGTGGCTAATGAGCTATTACAGTCCTCGCCTAAGCCACTGAAAGCTACAACTTGTAAAATTTTCATCCAAATAAAAAACAAAGGCCTTCAAACTGTCAGTGATATTCATATTCTTCATTGCACGAGTTAAATTCTTCATACTATCAAAATAAATTATTTTGGGAGATAACAAATGGAAAAGGAGAAGACACCGAAAAATATTCCCCCCCAACACCGGCTTGTTCACCGGGTATTTCAATGTTGAATGCTCTGTGAGCATCTTGAAATGTCCACCTCACAAATAATGTCAAAAATTTTTAAGCACGTACACCATAACTAAGCCTTCTCTTTTCGTCGTAGTGAAATTATTCTCTGTTGTTGATAATTTGTTACTAATGAAGGAAATAGGATGATCAGTCAACCCTTCTCCAGGTTGTGTGAGTACAACGTCGAGTGCGACATATGACGCATCAACATGTACGTGAAATTCCTTCCTCCAATATGGAAAAACTAGTATGGGTGGTGTGACCATCATGTTCTTTAGAGTGTCCAGAATCTCTTGGCAGTGCTCACTCCATTGAAAAATAACATCCTTCTTCAACAACTTCTCCATAGGAGCAGTCACCCCTGCATATCCTTTGATACTTTTTCGATAGTATCATGTATGTCCCAATGTCTTTCTCAGTTGCTTCACTGTCGGAGGGGGTAGTAGGTCAGCAATGATCGCAAGTTTAGTAGGGTCAACCAGGATTTTGTCGCAACAAACCACATGGACCAAAAAAATTCCAAATGGGGCACAAAAGATACATTTCTTTAGATTCAGTGAAATCTCATACTATCAACATCATTCCATCATCATTCTGAGGCTCTCAATATGATATTTTATGACCCCAAACACAGTTCAGTCATCGAAGTAGACCTCAAGAAATTTATGAATAAAGTCTTTCAAAGCAACCACTACTATCCTAGAAAAGATAGTAGGAGAATTCTCGAGTCCAAAGGGCATTACCGTATACTGGAAGCACCCTCAATCTATCGCAAAGGTTGTCTTCTTTCGATCTTCCTTCACAATTCTGCCCTGGTGGTAGCCAAATAACCCATCAGTGAAAGAATAAACTTCTTAATCCCCAACACTTTCTAATACCTCATTTGTAAATGGAGTCGAAAACAGTTCATGTAAGCAAGTGTCATTCAAATTTATTAAGTCGACGTAAATATGTACTTCACCAGTAGTCTTCTTATATTGCACTACTATCGAACTGATCCACTCGAATTCTTCAACCGGTTCTATGATACACGCATCCACCTTTCGATCTAAATCTATATTAACTTTTTCTTTTTACCACGGATTCAATTGGTATGGTCGCTGCTTCACAAGTTTTGCATCATGGTATCTTCATTTTTCCAAGTCTATGACAATCCCTTTCATCTTTGAAAATGTTTTAGGGAAAGGATCCTAAAATTCATGTAGTAGGTCCATGATTTTCCCAACAGTTTCATCATCCCAATAATCTTTGATATTGACGAACTATGGATTCTCCAGAGATCCAATATTACTTTCTTGACTTTCAACGAGTTCAAAAACTGGTCACTAGAAATACAAAATCCTTCCACCACATGAATAACTTTAGACTCTGGGATGTTTATGTCGAGAAGGAAATCATAATCAAGTTTTCCCGTCACATTATAACACTCCATCCAGTGATGGATTGTCATGTTGCTCTAGTTAAAGTTTGTCATTGACATAGGGATATCTTCAAATATATTTGTCTTGATCACTTGCAAAGCAACATCAATCAAAGGATGGTCATCAACAAACTCAAAATGTGTGTTTGAATATAGCAACGATTTCATCCCATTCAACAATCCCTTGTTGCATCTCAACCGACATGTATACTAGTTCCTTGGTATCATGTCCAGAGTATGTATAAATTGATGGACCCACTCCTGTCGCGGGAATGCCTCCCATGTTACACGACAGTATTCGATGTGCTCAGTAGGATTAGTCAATCATGTGTACTTCTGACTAGTATAGTTGATCTCCTCTCTAAATTGTATCTCCATCAATCTCTGGCATTGAGGCCATTCTGAGATATATTTTTTATGATCGACCCACCATTTGGTAAGCGTAGCTTTCAGTACGAAGTCCAAGGCAGACAAGCGTTGATGTTCTGTGACTTTTTCTTCAAATTCGTTTAGAATTTTTTTTATGTTAGGTAAACCTTCATATGTAGGTATATCACTTACCTCACTACCTACCCGCCGCACGGATCGACACTTCATGCAATCGGTTCTGCCAATTTTCAAAGTTTCTCCAAAATCTGATGTACATGTACTAATGTTGCCCCAACTAAGATTTTCGTCGGTCGTTGGATTCACATAATCATCCCTTCCAGAAGTAATGTTATAAATATGGCCTAGATAATCTCCTTGTCCTTAGCTATTCATCGGCTCAACATATCTATGACCTTCTTGTGGATCGATTGGTGCGACCACCCTTATATCTGAATCTTCAAATGTTAAGATTATTTTCTTGAAATGGATAATAGTTTGATTATAAATCACCTAGTCGATCCCCAGAAGTGCGGGATGCATATTTTTATCATCCACAATGTCAATCACTTCGAAGTTGGCATAATTTTTAAGGCCTTTTATCTCGACAGGAACCCGATTCAGTCGATTGATAAGTATAACTTTGACGGATTCGCTAATCGGAGCTAGACAAGAGACCATACGAGTCTCGGTTTCCCCATACTCTCCCATGTTTGTCTATTCAAAATGTTAACATTGGATCCCAAGTCCATATTAATATAGTCCATATCATAATCACCTATTTGTGCAATCATCCTTAGTTCATGATCAGTCTTGACTCTTCAACCTTTTTCCACATGATTAACCCTTCTTTCTAGTCGCACCTCTTCTTGAGGTTCCTCTATTAGAGATTTCAATTTTGCAACAACATATTTATCTTGTATTAATGCTAAGAAACTTTTAAATAATTATTTTAATTTACTAACCTTTCTCATTGGTTGCTTTTGGAACAACTGGTCAAATATTTCATACATTCCCCATATTGGTGCTTCAGGTGGTGTAGCAATAAAATTCGACACTTGATTTCTATGGATGAATTCTAGTTGCACGTCCAAGAATACTTCCTTTTCTTTTTGGAGTTTGAATGATGCTTTCTTCAATGCTATTGGTCGCACTTGCGGTTGTCCATATAGTGCTTCTTGATTTTCCCCAATCGCATCACCTCCTCTTGTAACAATAACAATATGTGGTTCCCTTTGTTCAGCGAAGATATTATGGAATTCTGATTGGGGTTTGTATTTGGGTTATGCGATGGATTCTTGTTTCCAAAAATAGTGTTCTGTCATCTCTCAATCAACTAAGGCCATTCCTCGACAGTATGATCAAAATATTTACAGTATGAACATGTCGTAGTGGGACCCATGTAGTCCCTCGAAAAATGTCCAGGATGCCCACAATTATAACATATAATTTGGCCTCTTCCGCGACCAAATCCTCCTCCTTGTCCTCGACCTATGAAATCCCCCCCCCCTGGGTTGAGGGTATTGTTGTTGTGGGTACTAATTATGTGGATATTAGGCCTTAGGATACTAATCCTATGGATATTGATCCTGAGCTTGCTCATCCTGAATTTATTTTTCGTTCTTCATTAAATAAGTATCAATTGTTTTCTCCTTCAAAAACTGATATGCTCTGCAGTGTTTCTCATCATGGCCTAATCATCGTCAAAAGTTACAGTATATATTGGTCGACGTGCTTACAATATTTTGTAATTATAAACATTATTCCGACCGATGGCCTCTAGTATAGAATATTCTACACCAAGGCATCCCATGTGTATTTATCAAGCTCGGTACTCCCTATGCGACATAATTATTATATGTCAAGCAGTTATCTTTGTGGTGTCCCTTTGTTCTGTATCTGGTACACTAGAGTTCTTCTTATACTTCCTTCCCTTTCTTAATATCTTGAAGTTGTAGTGTGAATTTGGCTAGTTGTGATTGGATTTACATCATTCATGAACCAGTTTCTCTTAACAGTGATGATTCCAACTTCATAGCCAATTCCAGAGCCTCAGTTTGGGATACAATATTTTGTTGCATCAAAGGAATTCAGATGTGTGGTAACAATTTTGCAATAAACCATTCTTTGCGTTGAACTTCCAACATCTGGAAACTTACTTTGGACATCAGTGTCTTGAATCTTTCATCGAAGTCCTAAACGGTCTCCGTAAGCAATTGCTTGATTTATTTTATCTTCGTAATACACTGTGACTCATATTTGGGCTTTATGAACTCATCTATTAGTCCTGCTCGAATTTGATCTAATTTTTTATGTGGGATTCATGTCGTCACCACATATAATTTCATGTACCAATCCAATGCGCGACCCCTAAGGGTTGTAGTCATCTAATATTTCTTGATGGATTTGTCCTTGACTTGTCTCATGGTCCACACGGATTTGCATAGAAACCAGTGTTTCTAAGGGTCTTCTAACCCATTTCCATTACTATATTGGAAACTTTATATCATTCCCATCCATTATATTTTCTCATGGTACTGTTGTATTAAATCTTTGACTAGTTGGCAGAATTTCTAGGTAGGAGATGTATGCAAGGTAGTGGGTATGTCGTACCCATACTCTGGATCTAGAGCTTCTTCTTCTTCTTCTTCAGATACAGGCTAGTATTCCTATTCTTTGTCATAATAACCTTCATTGAAGTGCAACAACAATGTGTAGTCCTATCCTTTGGCCATACTGCAACTTCGTCTTCTTGTCGTAGTCCTTCTTATCTTTCCTGACTGAAATCTTCTTTCGCTCCTTAGGAGCCCACTTTTTGGCTCATCCTCGCCATCACTAGGAAACATATCAACTTACTCTGCTCCATTTTTCTCACACTTTTCTTGTGACATATCCAAGGTCTTTATGCACAAACCTTTATTCATCGGAATCCACTATCAATATCCCTTTCTCACATATGAGTATCCTGATGCAAATCTTTAAGGATGTTAAGTACCCTCCTCTAGGTCCTTGAAAAAATTCACTTTTTGTCTCACTATCTGACTTTATTGTGTTGACTGCAATCTCAGTGATGTATCCTTCCAAAATACTATTAACACAAAATCGGCAGCTCTAGATACATGGTTTCTAATACTTTTAATACATTGAATCAGTTGAGGGCTCCACTCTATCGGTTCTCCTTCTTTAAAATTTATCCACTGGGTTGCTAGCCTCAACAACCACTCATGCAACAAAATAGGAAACTCACAAAAGAAAATCTCATGAATAGCTATATAGAGGTATCGATCTAACCAATCTATTGGGTTCATCGGAGATCCTCCACTTTCTTCCTGTGCAAACTCTGGTGGCTTCAAATCCACCCAATATTGAATTTTTCGGCTTCGTCGGGTGCAACAACATATCCCCACCCAAATGAGTCACGGTCCTAGAAACGAAACCATTTGTTGACCTTCTTCCCATCAACCCAAGTTCATGTCCTTAGTCGACAACAAAATCCCAATATATTAGCCCGACATAGGAGGACCCCATTGGTAGAACCTATGATGCAAATGCAGTCTCACCTAAGATATCTCATTAGGAACTGCCAGAACCAAGTTTCTGTAGTTATGTGGGGATATCTACTAGTGTAGTTCCTTATCATATTTCTCTACCGAAGCCAAGGATTATACTTCGTATTCCTTGTCTATTTATTTAATATAATAGTCTATTTACCAGTCGACGCATATTGCATTATTCAACATAAAATCCTTATCACAGATTCATTCAATAAGCAATGTGACACATACATATAAGGGATTATTCATAAACATATGCGGTGCGACATATTTGGATCTACTTATTTACAGCATGCATGCATTCGACATAAACACATTAATCAATGATACATAGAGACAACAGTTAACATGGAAACCCATTTGGGAAAACCAAAAATGCACTCTTCATATGGAATGAGAAATATCCTAGCACCTTTTGTCTATCCACTTAGCTTGCAAACTCTTCTATATATATTATTTACAAATCATTCAGATTTATCTCCTCTCATGCTCTCGGGTTTTTGGGATATGTATTTATTCTCTCCTTCACTCCTATGTCGATCCACAGACATCCTGGATCGATCCTCTATCTAAATAGCTCTCCTTTTCTCTTCTCAACCTACATGGTAGCTTAACCAACCAACTAACTACTTAGCTAACAAAACAATCAACAATCAACTGCCTAGCTAACCTCACACACAAATTGGGTTCGCCCTTTTATAAGCTTTGACCTATCTTAATCAACCGCTCTTTTATGTTAGCCAATAGGATGTCATTTCTATTCTCGTTCATTCAGTTACAACTAACAATATCCACTATCAACCCAAAACTACAATTATTCTTTATTACCAAAAGTGTGCTTTATTATAACTAACTCCTTACCCATGATCAATCAAATTGTCCTTTTGATGTGTTCTTCTCTTCTTCGGTTGTGGTTCATTTTTTCACGGATTCTCTCGTCATCAGTCTTTCCATTGCAACTGCTTTTGTTGCAGCTTCTCTTCTGTTGCAGCTCTTCTTGCAACCAAAGTCTTTATCTTTCTGAATAGAATTCTGGCCGAATTCTACTTAACTTCTCCTAGGGACAACAAAATAGTTACCGTGTAAGATGATCTTGATCTCATGTCTTGATATTGCAGCATGAATATCTTGTGCTCTCTATGCCTAATCTTTCCTACATGCTTATTTTAAGGTCCTAGTATAGAGGGACTGGATAGAGGATCATCAAACCAATTAGATTGCAAGCTTCTTATACATCTTTGAGCAGTTGTTCACAAATTATTTATTTAAAATCTTAATCACGCCATACATAAGTGCCGATGTTACTATAGGGGAAGGGGGAGAGTGTGTTGTCATGTTAGGCCCTGAGTTGTAGGAGGGGTGTTACCTTGGTGAAGAAGGAGGCTTGGGGGTAGGTATCAAGAGGGGATGGGAGGGGGTGGGTGAGTGGTACAAGGACAATGAAGAGAGAGAAAGAGAGAGAGAGCATGGTGGGGGTTAGGGATAGGTGGAGGCGTAGGTAAGAATGATCCTTAAGAGAGAGACACACAAGACAAATAGAATAAAATGTTACAATAAGAATATCAAACCATTAATGTGGTCATAGTATGTTCAGACACTACACACTTGAAGTGTCAATGGTTCAGTCCTCTCCTCATGTCCGTGCCTCCAAGTCATGACACATGATCATCCATCCTATCAATAATCCCTACGATGTTTTATATTGTCACCTCTACACGATCATGTTAATTTTGCATTCAATGTAATTATGTGCATTTTTTTACAAATAGTTGTTGGATTCGGGAACAACCGTGCAAGAGGATCCTGATCTCATGTCTTTTTCCCTCTTACATATCTCAAGGTCACCTACCTAAGATTACTTGCATGCATCATTTAAGATCCTATTATAGAGGGACCATACGAAGAAGAATCAAACCAATTAGATTGCAATATTCTTATAGCAACTTCGAGTAGTTGTTCACACATTATTAATTTGAAAACTTAAGCAAACCATACATGAGGCTAGAGGCTACTACATGGAAAGGGGGNCAAGTTGTAGGAGGGATTTTACCTGAATGGAGGGGGGTGGTTGGTGGTAGGGCTCAAGAGGAGAGGGGGGGCATGGTAGGGGGGACAACAAAGAGAGGGGGGGGTTAGGTAGGTGGAGGCGTGGGAGAGACTTATCCTTGAGAGAGAGACAAACATGACATCTAGAATAAAATGTTACAATAAGAATACCAAACCCTTAATTTGGTCACAATATGATCGGACACTACACACTTGAAGTGTCATTGGTACAACACTCTCTTCATGTCTACACCTCCAAACCATGACACATGATCATACATCCTATCAATAATCCAAATGACATTTTATACTATCACCTATGAATGGTCATGTTAATGTCACTTTCATTGTAAATATGGGAAATTATTTACAAACAATTAATGGAGTCGGTAACAGTTACCATTCAAGAAGATCTTGATCTCATGTCTTGTTATTGCAGTGTGAATGTATCGTGCCCTATACGGATAATATTTCCTACATTCATATTTTAAGGTCCTAGTATAGAGGGACCAACCAAAGGAGCATCAAACCAATTACATTTCAAGCTTCTTATGGGACTTCAAGCAATTATTACACATTATTAATTTAAAATATTAAGCATGACATACATGAGGCTCGAGGTTACTGCAAGGAAAGGGGGAGAGCAGGTGGTCATGATAGGCCTCGAGTTCTAGGAAGGGGGTTACCTTTATGAAGAGGGAGGCTTGGTGGTAGGACTCGATATGGGAGGGGAGGGGCAGTGGTAGGGGGAAATGAAGAGAGAGAGAGAGAGAGAGATAGGTGAGGGTTAGGGATAGGTGGAGGCAAAGGTGAGACTTATCCTTGAGAGAGAGATAAACATGATAGCTAGAATAAAATGTTACAATAAGAATATCAAACCCTTAATGTTGTCATAATATGTTCAGAAAATTCACACTTGAAGTGTCATTGGTGCATCACTCTCATCATGTCTGTGCCTATAATCCCTAACACAAGATCGTCCATCTTATCTATAATACCTACGACGCTTTATAGTATCACCCCCACATGGTCATGTTATTGTTTCTTTCATTGTAATTATGGGAAATTATTTACAAACTATTGTTGGAGTCAGGAACAGTTATCGTGCAAGACGATCTTGATCTCATGTCTTGTTATTGCAGCATGAATGTCGTGTGCCCTCTATGCCTAAGCTTATCTGTATTGATATTTTAATGTCCTAGTATAGAGGGACTAGATGGAGGAGAATCAAACCGATTATATTGCAAGCTTATTATATAGCTTTGAGAAGTTGTTCAAACATTATTAATTTAAATTCTTAATCACACAATACATAGGTTACTATAGGGGAATGGGGAGAGCATGTGGTCATTCTAGGTCTCGAGTTGTAAGAGGGGGGTTACCTTGACGAAGAGGGAGGCTTGGTGGTGGGGCTCAAGAGGGAAGGAGGGGGTCAGGCGTGGTAGGGGGACAATGAAGAGAGAGAGAGAGAGAGAGAGAGAGGCGTGGAGATTAGGGGTAGGTCAAGGTGAAAGCGAGAGTGATCCTTGAGAGAGAGACAAATAGGACAACTAGAATAAAATGTTACAATAAGAAAAACAAACCATTAATGTGGTCACAGAATGTTCGGACACTGCACATTCGAAGTATCATTGGTGCAACACTCTCATCATATACACTTCTCCAATCTATGACATGTGATCATCCATCCTATCAATAATACCTACGATGTTTTATACTGTAACCTCTACACAGTCATGTTAATGTCGCTTTCATTTTAATTATGTGCAATTATTTACAACCATTTGTTGCAATCGGGAACAACCATGCAAGAGTATCCTGATCTCGTGTATGCTTATTGCAGCATGAATGTCCCATGCCATCTATTCCTAAGCTTTAATACATACATATTTTAAGGTCCTAGTATCCTAGTGCATACATACATACATATTATGATAAAGGGAAGAGTATCCTAGTAAATTTGATGGTACAAATTAATGTCATAGACAATTATCCAGTGCCCCTGAAACAAAAAATGAGGAAGGTATACTTGATCAAATAAAAGGAAAAGAAATAGGTATATTGTATCAAGGCTAGACATATTCCTTTTTAGTAGCAGCTATCTAGAATAAGAAGTAGACATCTTCTTACGAGTAACACCCTTTGTTGTTAGAAAAATAGGATCATAGAGCAATAACAATAAACAATAAACAAGATACAAATATTAAAACACATTACAAGAGAGACACAAATATAATGTGGTTCAACCAAGATGGGCTACGTCCACACAGAAATTTCTAGCACTTTATTATTATACCATCTATCAAAATCAAGGGATACAACCTGCAACAACTCCGCTACACTTCCTCTTCACTCTCTCATAGTCTCTCTCACACAATCACATAGATTTTTTTACAATGCTACAATACAATACACATCCATATTACAATTCTTTTCTTTTATAGGGGAATTACCATGGGAAAATACCACGGGTTACCCAATACCATGGGACCGCAAACTATTGGCCAACAAACATCTTAATTTTTTTTTCTGGGGTCCAATGATGTCCCCCCGCACCCCCTTGCTAAGATGAATGTATAGTAAAACTAGTATACAAACATAGTTGAACAATAACATCTTTGAATATGGATTATCGGGCTCCACAACCAACAATTTCCCACTTGGAGACTGATCAAAACAACTCCAGCGTTGTTTCACTTGTTGGATTGTGCTATGAACCTTAGACTTGGAAAATTTATCTTCTTCATATTCATGCTTGAAAGCCAACTAAAACCAAGCAAGAACTCAGTTTCTCTCTGGTTACTACCTTTGTCAACATGTCGGCAGGATTCTCGCTAGTATGTATCTTTTCCAACTTTAACAGTTCATCTTCCAGAACATATCTTATGAAATGGTTGACCTATTTATTTTTAGTCTTTGAATTAAAAGATGATTTCTTTTCAATATGAATATCACTCTAGATGTCACTGTACAACCTACTATTCTCCTGCTTCTTACCCAAATCCTTCATGAACCTCTGCAACCAAATCATCTCTTTGCTAGAATATGTAGCAACAACATACCTTGCTTCTGTTGTTGAAAGTGAAACAACCTTTTGCATTTTTGAAATCTAACTTACTGTTCTTCCACCTACAATAAAAACATACCATGTGGTGATCCTCCCATTTTCTTTATCACCTGCCATATCTACATCAACATATCCCTATAGAACAGTGTCTACACCTCCAAAACATAATGCACGATAAGTGGCACCTCTCAAATACCTGAGAATCCACTATACTGCCTTCCATTTTCTCTTTACCTAGATTGTTCAAATACCTATTCACAAATCCCACTGCATGTGCAATATCTGGTCTTGTGCACACCATGGCATACATCAAGATTCCAACTACTGATGAATAGGGAACCTTGGACATGTATTCTATCACTTCTTGTGTCTTGGGACACATCTCCTTACTTAGTTTGAAATGACTAGCCAATATGTACTAACAGGTTTTGCATTCTACATTCTAAACCTCTCCAACACCTTTTCTATGTACTCACCTTGAGATAATGTCAATTTGTGAAGTTTATTGTCTGTTGTTATTCTCATACTAAGGATTTGCTTTGCAACACCCAAATATTTCATCGCAAATGATTTATCTAGTTTCCTTTTGAGCACATGTATATCCTGCATGTTAGACCTTGCAACAAGCATGTCATCCACATACAATAAAAATATAATATATCTTCCATTATCTAGCCACTTGAAATAAACACAGTTGTCAAATGGCATCGACTATAACCTGTTCTGTCATAAACTTATCAAAATTTAAATACCACTGCCTTGAAGCTTGCTTCATGCCGTACAAGGTCTTCTTCAACCTACAGACCAAATTCTTCTTCCCTTTGACCCCATACCCTTGTGGTTACTGCATATAAATCTCTTCCTCCAAATCCCCATGGAGAAAGGATGTTTTTACATCTAACTATTCAAGATGAAAATCTTTTACTGCCCCTAGACTTAAAATAGTCCTAATTGAAGTCATTTTAACAACAAGAGAAAATATTTCATCAAAGTATATGCCTTTCTTTTGTGCAAACCCCTTTACAACAAATCTAGCATTGTACTGCTTCTTTCCTCCATCTTCTTCCTTTAATCTGTAAACCCATTTATTCTACAATGTTATTTTTCCTCCAGGAAACTCAACCAAATTCCAAGTCTGGTTTCTTACCAATGATTTCATCTCCTCATTTATTCCTTGCTCCCACATTTTCTAGTTTCTACCTGCATTCCCTCTTCATAACATTCTGGTTCATCAAAATCAGCCATCAATAAATAATACAGTGAAGGAGAGAATTGTTCAAAGGGTCTACTTAACTTGGTATATCTTCTTACATTTGCAGGAGTTTGAGATACATGTTGTTGTTCTTGATTTTTTGGTACCTTTGGAACTTCATTTTCTTTGATTTCATCAAGAACTGTGTAATTTTTGTTTTCCTTTTCCTCTTTTTTCCCTGCAACTGATCTTTGTACATAACCTTTTCATTGAATTCTACATCGCTACTCCTGATGTTTTGTGATTTTCATAACCCCATAAGCGTTAATCGAAATCATCAACCCCGTATCCAATAAAGGTACATTTATTGGATTTAGCCTCAGGATTTGTTCTATTTTCTTTATCAATATGGACAAACACTTCACAGTCAAAATTTCTCTGAAATGAGTAGTTTTCCTTTTTACTTGTCCATGCCTCCTCTGGAATTCCACCCTCCAAAGCACTTGCACGCTCTCTATTTATTAAACAAACAACAATATTTGCAACATCAACCCAAAACTATAAGAGAAACCCTACATACAATCTCATACACCTTGCACACTCCATGATCGTTCTGTTCATCCTTTCTGACACACCATTTTCTTGTGTTGATCCTGGGACTGTCTTCTCTCTACGGATTCCATGGTATGAACAATAACTATCAAACTCCATGATGCAATATTCACCTTCATTATCAGATCTAAGACATTTCAACCTTTTCCATGTCTCATTATCAACCAAATATTTCCACTTCTTAAAAGTGGCAAACACATCATATTTCTATCTAATGCAATAAACCTGAGTTTTTCTAGTTGCATCATCAATAAAAGTAACATAATAATGAGAGCCACTAAGGAATTGTACATGATTCGGTCCCCATACATTTGTCGGCACAAGCTCTAACTTTTCACTCTTCTTATGTTTCCCAACCCTAAGAAATATAACTCTCTTTTGTTTTCCGTAAACACGGTTCTCACATAATTCCAAACGTACATGCTTTAGATTTGGAATCAATTTCCTTTAGTGGAGAATATGCATCCCCTTCTCACTCATGTGGTAAATCTTATGATGCCACAATTATGCACCTTTTTTTGTGGAAGGTATAAAGATAGAATAATCAGTATTATCAGGACATAAATACAACATACCTATCCTATCTCTTTTTGTTATTACTAGTACTCCTTTAGTGATCTTCCACCATGTTTTCTCAAACTAGACAAATAGTCGCTATCTCCGAACTTCCCTATTGAGATCATATTTCTTTTCATAGTAGGAATATGATTTACATATTTTAGTATCCATTCATTTCCATTATTTAACTTAATGTGTACCTTACCCATTCTAACAATTTTACAACATTCATCATCCCCCAATAAAACATGTCCAAAATCACCTGGAGCATAATCATGAAAGAATTTCCTATGGGGTGTAGCATGACATGAAGCCCCTAAATATACTACCCAGTAATCACTAGTATTATCTAATGCAATAATCAAACCATCTTGTAACACATCACCTGCTACATTTACTTCCTGAGTAGTCTCTTGCTATCTGTCTCCTTTCTTCTTTGGAGCTATGCAATATTTCTTCAGATGTCCTCTCTTACGGCAGTTCCAACACTATATTTCCTAGTTTGGACTTGGATCTACTCTTTCTAGACTAGTTGATTACCTGGGCTCCTTCCTCTCTCTCTCTTTTTCCCCTACTCTCCATGGTAAACACATTACCTAATGTCTCAACTGTGCTTTTTCTTCGCATTTCCTCTCTAAGAATAACACCAACAACATTGTCAAATTTAAGAGTGTTTGAACTAGGGACAGAGTTACTTACAACCATGACCAAGCCATTCAAGCTTTCTAGCAATGAGCACATGATTAGAAGAGCCCTAACCTCATCATCAAAGTTCACTTTTACAGAACTTAGCTGACTAGTAATCGTATTAAATTCATTTAAATGGTCGACAACATATCCACCTTCTGACATCTTCATATTAAATAAACGCTTCATTAAAAATACCTTGTTGGAAGTCGATGGTTTTTCATAGAGCTTAGCCAATGCGCTCACCACGCCCTTCATTTTATTTTCTTTCAAAATATTGAAAGCCATTGACAAATCCTGGCACAGCCGTATTGTTCCCAGTTCCTTTTTGTCAAGAACCTCCCATTCCTCGTCCGTCATAGTCGTCAGCTATTTTGTTTTTCTACCCAAAGGTAGATATAGATCCTTCTGCTACAAATAGTCCTCCATTTGAATTTTCCATAATTGGTAGTTTTGGTCGTTAAATTTCTCAACTCTAAACTTTCCTTCTTTTTCTCCCACCCGAACCAGGAACCCTTCTTTCCGGTGAGTTTACCAGCCAAATAGACCTTTTGGATCTAATACCAATTGTTAGAAAAACAGGATTGCAGAGCAATAATAATAAATAGTAAACAAGATACAAATATTAAAACACTTTACTATAGAGATACAAATATAACGTGGTTTTCCCAAGATGGGATACGTCCATACAAAAATTATAAGTCCTTTATTATTATACCATCTAGCAAAATGAATGGATACAACTTGCAGCAACCCTGCTACATTTCCTCTTCACTCTCTCACAGTCTCTCTCACACAATCACAGTGATTGTTTTACAATGCTACAATACAATACACAATTGTATTACAATGATTTTATTTTATAGGGGAACTACTATGGGAAATACCACGGGTTAACCAATACCATGGGCCCGCAAACCGTTGGCCAACAAACATCCCTAAAATTTCTTTCAAGGGCTTGCTGGCCCCCAACCCCCCAGCCGGGGGGGATGGTTCCACCCAGACCCGCGTGCGGGGATGATGTTCCCACGCACCCCCTGCTGGGATGAGTGTACACTAAAACAAGGGTACAAACACAACTGAACAATGACATCTCTGAATCTGGAATATTAGGCTCCACAACCAACATTTGTAGTCTCAAACCGCAAGCTTGTCTTTCTTTCCTTAAGAGAAAATTAAAATTTTCGGACCAACCCTTTCAAGTTTAATCCGCTATAAAATTGAAGAAGTCATGGATCTCATTCATGCAAAATGGAAGTGTAAGCTTAAGGGTTCTCCCAACTTCATTTTTTTATTCTAAGTTAAAACTACTCAATAAATCTTTCTATAACTTGGCAAAGCATTGTTACAAGGAACAAGTCGCTAAAAGGAGGATATGGAAAAATGAACTCCAAAAGTTGCAAGATAGAATTGAGACAGAGGAGATTACAGAACAAATAAAAATTGAAGAAAAGGAAATACAACAAACTCTCATCAAAGTGATGAGAAAAGAAGAACAACATTAGAGGATTAAGTTAAGGATATCATAGTTAAAATATGAGGATAGGAACACGTCTTTATTCCACAAAAAAGTGAAAGCCAGGATGTTAAGAAACAATGTTAGAGAGATTCAAGCAGAAAATGGAAACACAACAACAAAATATGAAGAGATAAAGAAAGAGGCCTTTCAACATTTCAAGAAACTTTATAATGAGGAGGAAGAGATAGAATAGGAGAATATGAACTTAATGATCTAGTAAATTCCTTGAAAGGTAATCCTTGAGGAAAATAAGGACTTGAGCATGCAAATAACAGAGGAAGAAGTTAGAGAATCCATCTAGATTCTAGATCTAGACAAAGGATCGCGGCCAAAAGGATTCATAATCACTTTCTATAGGCCTCGTTGAACTATCATTCAACATGTTTTTTGTCGAATGATCAAATATGTAGATACAAACAAACAAACAAAAAATTCACAGAGGTACTAACTCAACCTTTTTGCTTTAATTCCAAAAGAGAAAAATCATGTAAAGTTTTTGAGATTCAAGGCTATCTCTCTATGTAATGATTCTTATAAAATAATATTGAAATATTCTAGCTAACCATTTGAGGAAGATCCTCCATTCTAGTATCTTCTCAAAACCAGGGGGGTTATTTAAGGTAGGAAGAATGTGGACAACATCCTTTTGGACCAGGAGAATATTCAATTGAGGAAATTTGGTTCTGAAATGGGCCTTATAAGAAAACAAGCCAACAATCATTCTTGTGAGTTGGAATTCAAGAACCAATAAAATTTCAATAAAATGAGTCAACCATAATGGTTCACTTGACATATTTGTCATAAAAAAACTACTTTTTCCTGTTCGTATTTTCAACATATATCCTTGTGTTTTTACTCAAATTTTGAGTGGGAGGTCTCGTTGGATGCAAAATTTAATTCCGCATCCAACAAGCCCTCCCACTCGAAATTTGAGTAAAAATAAAGGGAGATATGTTGAAAATAAAAACAAAAAGAGTAGTTTTTTTCTTTCTTCCTCCAAAATTAATAAATATTATTTTATTATTTTCCTTAGGAGGCCCATTTTAGACCTCAAAATTCCTCTAATGAGAAGAAGCTGAAAAGAGAAGGGGTTTATAATAAATATGGACATGTATAATGCCTTTTATGGAGTCTTTTATTCTCCATCTCCTATTAAAATTTGGGTTTTTAATAACTTTATCGCCCTTATCAAAGCTAGTATAATCCATCCATGGATAAGTACTTTGGTAAATGGAATAACTACTAGTTTTTTTCATGCCAAGAGAGGAGTCTGAAAGGGATTCCTCTATCCCCATTTCTTTACAACTTGATGGTATATTCTCTCAATAAATTTTAGAGTACGAAAGGTAGGTCAACAATATTCTTGGAATTCTAATTGCAAGAGGTTTCAAAGAACTCATTTATCTTCAGTTTGCATATGATACCTTAATGATGGGGGGATCCTCAATTGTCATAGCATCTTGTTTCAGTTTTTCTATAGATACTTTCACAAACGCCTTTGGATGATGTGTCAACAAATGAAATAACTATCTTTATGGATGGAACATATCTGAAGCATTAATGCGAAGGCTATAAGAAACTTTGGGATTCACCTGTGGAGTAAGTTGGCACTCTTTCAAGCATTTGGGAGTCCCCTTCTTGCTTGGGAATGCCAAATACATAGATTGGATTGAATCCCAAGACAAATTTATCAAAAATTTGCCTCAATGGGGAGATAATCGGTTAAACACAATAAGAATAATTGTTTGCATCAAAGTTGTCCTATCGGCTTATCCCATTTATCATATCTCCTCAATGCTTGCACTCATTGGTATTGTATTCCAAATCAGTGTTATGATCATGAAATTCCTCTAGCAAGGAAGGAAAAGGAATAACAACTACAAGAATTTCAACTTAGTAAACTGGAAAACATGTACAACTCTAGTAGACAAGGGGGGATTAAGTGTAAAAGATACAACTTTATTAAACAAAGTAATGGGGACAAAAATCCTTTGGAGTCTCATCTTAGGGGATAATGCCTTATGGAAAAATGTTATCTTGAAAATATATCTTCACTCTCCAAGTACATGATGTCTAGACAATCAAGAAGAGGCTAAGCAAGTCTAATCCATGTGGAAACTATGCACAATAGCCACTCCTTTGACACAAAGTTTATGAGCATGAAATCTAGGGAATGGTAAACACATAAGAATCTAGCAAGGAATCATAGGAGGTCGTCGCCCCATTGTTACGGAGAGAAAATCCTATGGCTTGGGGTACCACAACAGACAGCTTGACTCCAGAAATTAATCCTTTCCAATATGCAATAGAAATTAAATATCTAACACTAAAAGATCAGACCTCGTACCTTATTCCACATGGTTGAAGTAGATCCCCGTTGAGCTATCCAACTTCAGCTTGCCAATTGATGAATCACTTCCTCAACAACAAGTAAACAAGACAAGCATACTATATATTGGTGTTAGATCTATTCTAGCATATATAATCAACAATGTATAAGCATTTGAAATCATCCATGGATAAAATATTCATTCAAACATACATTATTGGACAAGAAAAGATATTTCTATTAATATAAAATCAAAAATTACAATGGATACAACCTCTGTCGACACGTCTGCGAATCAGAGAAACTGAATCCCCCACTTGGGCCTCCACCACCTCAATCCTCCATCTCTCGATAGCAAGCTCACAAGCAAAAGGCAAGCTTCACAAAAGTGCTCCAAGCGACAAAGGGATGCAGACTCAAGCACAAGTTCCGGCAACAATGGACTATAGTTTCTTTGCTCTCAATTCTCTCATATGCCTTCAATGTACCAAAGAGTTCCTTATATAGCTTTTCAAAGGGGTAATGAAAGGTCGAATCCGAGCGATATCAAGGCATAAGGAAGGCCATGAGTCAAGTGAGTCGGATCCATGTCAAGGAAAACTCCAAAAGGATTTGGATTTCACACACATCCTGATGTACGTGGTTTTAGAGGTCAAACCCACGTATATACACGATTAGGGGTTTAAAATTCGCGTGTATTAATTTTCACATGTTTATAGGGATGGTCAAGGAAATATCAAAGGACAAAAAATGGTCCAAGGGGTCTAAGGAGTCTGCGGAGGGACAGGGGAAGGCCATACAAGTGTGATTCACCTAGATTGGTAAAATCAGCTATAACAGATGCCCCCTAATGTGTGAGGTTAGAGGGGTCATACGATGGCCAAAATACATTATAAATCCATCCCAGAAGTGGAATGATGAAGGATCCCAAATGGAAAACCAGCCACCCAATCAGCATAGCACAATGATACAATTCTGCACATAACTGCAAATACATATAGCAGTCCCGGATACATAAGAGTACAATGGCCATGAATAGGCATGATACAAAATATCACATAAGTGGTCATCGCCACATAGATCAGAATCTCCATGATGAAGATATACAAAGGATCATGATCTCCATGATGGCTAAAGATATACAATGGATCAAGATCTCCATAATAGCTGGAAATATCTGACATATACTAGAATCAAGTCACGAGAGCTGAAATCTCATGAACACTGGCACGATCAAGGAGGTAGCATATAAGAGATGCCACCAATCTGGAAGGTCTTCTACACAAACCACTACGAGTACAAGTCCTACTATGTGAATAGAGGTGTCGAGGTCAAACATAGTAGTCCATCGTCTAATTATCGATCATTGATGTATACCGTCAACAGACGCGAGATCACCCACCGATAATGATAATGGGAATCGAGGTACTAGAGTGCAAACTAACAAGTGTGAATAAATGTGTTGAGGTTGAACACTTGAGAGAATCCATCGATCAGGGGACATTGATGTATTCCCAAAGAACTATCGATGGCGAGAGAACCTGCCACTAATGACTGCAAGTCTCAAGGCACTCAAAAATGACTCTAGATTCCAATCCTAGAATAAATGATCTAAAGTCGATGGGATGAAACCCGCTGGAAGGAGGGAATTAAGGAATCCCCCATCATCCAACACTAGGTACTCAGCAAAGCTGTATAATGTGGAAGGACTCGATCATAAGGTGCATGAACCAGTAACTGTACCGAGAATGGCCGACATGCAAAGTCAAGATAACTAAGGAATGGTCGACTCAGGTTTCAACTTCCTTCGAACAAGAGCATAACGGCGAATGGTGACTTAACGAAGGCAGCATAGACTCGATATACAAAACTGGGACATCTCTGCGACACGGGAGGCATCGACAGAGGCTCCATGCGGACTGGAAGCTTAACCAGTCGATGGAGATAAACTCAGATAAACGAATACAGCTCCTAAAGTCAAACTATAAACCCAACCAACGGATGTGATATACAGTGCTCTGTTTGAAGGCGACATGACTCGACAGCTGCGAAAGATAACATCTTTCCTTGTCTGGATTTTTGGTTTTTTCATTTTTTTGGACTTTTTCAAATATTTAAAAAGCTTGAAAAAGAATAAAACTACTTTATAGTTACAGACTAGGAGGGGACGAGTGTCATAGGGGAAAATAAACTAGTTCCAAGCAGTGGAACATACCTATGTTCAATGCAAAGATACATGTGTAGGATAGCGACACTCGGGGGAAAATCCCCTCCCAGTAAAAATAGGGAATCAAGCTGCAAAGGATATATAAAATGGCTGTACATGGCTAAACATGAGACAAGCTCAGGCTATATGGCTAAAACTCAATGTCAGGGAAGCTGGCATAAAGCTCAATAAAGCAGGTAAAGCTCATGATAATGCAATTACAACTTGACATAAGGGAGTCCTGAGGGAAATAGGCCAGCAAAAGATCAAGAGGAGTATGAGGCTCTTGCGAAATGTCATGGCAATACTATACAATGGACTCCCACACCCTAAGAGACAAAATGTCAGCATGGGCACCAAATGAAAATAAGACACTAACTAGGGTACCCATGTAAGGTCAAGCTCTACCACTCATATCATGCCACTTCTAAAACAGCAAGAAGGTTTCGTGACATAAAAGAGTGGGTTCGTACCTAAGGCTATAATGAAATGGTCATAAGGTCATGCAAAATGCAAACGGTGAAGAAAAATAACCTATATGCCAGTTTAGACATGATACCTGAGATCAGCACGAACGGGTCAATCCAACGGCTGAAATGGCACTCAAAAAGGTCTCCTATATCATAAATTAGTCCAAAAACGGTCCAAAATGATTAGAAATGGTCTAAACTATAGGAAAGGGGGTAAAAATTTGAAAAAATTTGAAAAAATTCTATAAATAGTAAAAAATTCAAAACATTATAAAACATTTAAAATTTTTACCCAGTTGAGCTCAGATTTTCAACAGTGAATTCCAGGAGATCCAGTCGGCAGAATCCACTACTGTTTCTTCCAAATACTTACCCATGCTCTACTCCTCCATTTTGATGCATTTTTTGTCAAATTCCATGGTGTTTTTGGATTTCTAGGCCAATCTAAAATAGGCACTGCGACCCATGCAGAAATCGAGGGTTTTTCCGCATATAAGGTTGGATATACGCGGAAAATGCCCTCACAGTCCCGTACATACGTGGTTGTTTGGCAAACAGTTGCATATGCGGCCGCGCATAAGGTTTTTTAAGTGTTCTAATGGGTAAACTTCCAATTTTTTATGCAGGATGGTCCTAGAATGGAGAGAACGTGAACATGGTGATGTAGAAGAGGCAATAAGGGCCGATCTAATGGCTCAACAAGTGCTACGTGCATGTGGGCTCTACAAATTTTGGTGTCTTGGTGGCTTAAGGGCCAAACCAGGACTATTGCAGATGCTGGTGGACTACTGGGATCCAGACTCAGAGTCATTCTAGATAGATGGGATGTCCCTCACCATAGAGGTGGAGGAAATATACTTTATTACTGGACTTTCCCGACAGGGGGAAGTAGTGAACCTACGTTCTTGTAGGCCCGGAGGTGGCCTGACTATAGGTGAGTACATTGCAGTGTACTGCTATCTAGACACGGAGAAGGTGGGGAGTCATATGCCTACTAACTCCATACAGGTGCTGGGCCTAAAGGCCATCCTACTGACACTGGGCAGGATAGCAGGCTTGGCTTCACTCCACTAGGCCTCGCGGCCTCTGATGTTCTATGCAGTGGAGTGCATGAGACCCATGGTATATGGTTGGAGCACTGCACTACTAGGCAACATGAAACATCAGCTCAGTGAGTGTAAGATGGGCAGAGTGTGAAACTTCGGTTTCAGCAGCATATTGAGCACGTTTTTCTTCGAGCGTGTTCCAGGATTGAGCTCCAGAGTTGACGTTCCTCTACACGGGGTTCGAGATCCATCCCAACGGCGTTGGGCGGATGCGATGCACAGATTGGGTGGAGGTAGGGTGTCCAACCCTTATCCAGCTGATTTCTTTCTGTGGTGGCGATGACAGATAGTTGCCATTGATCACTACCCCTATGCGGGGATAGATTTCGGGGGGGACCCGGACATGCCGCTACCACCAGGATCGGCATACGGTGACATAGGTAACAAATATCGACCCTCTCTTTAAATTTTTGAGTTATTTAATTTTTTTGTGTTTTTTGATCATATGGAATCAAAAGACATATTTTTGGGTGACAATACATAGTGACATCTGCCATATGCATGCAGATGTGGGACCACAGTGGCCTGAAGGCTTCCCTCGTCATAGACAGAGGAGAAGAGGAGACGATACCACGGGTGTGGATGCGAAGCGGACGCTCCAAAGCATTCATACCAACTTTGTGAGGCTGACACACAGAGTTCCCATGGTGCAAGTCGAGGACTTTCCTGAGGCCATGCAGCACCAGGTGGTGGGTGTACCACGAGCATGGGTGCGATTATTTCGATGGCTAGCCAGAGCCGTAGTGACATTCCATGATCACAACCCCCCTCCTCCTCCAGAGGCTTAGATACCTGGGAGTGATACATTTTGTATTACCGTGTATTATATTTTGGTGGCTCGAAAGCCCCATTTTTGTATCATGACACTATGTATTACCACATTTTGGATGTTTATAAAAAATTTTATGATGATCGGTTTATTTATTTACATGTATAAAAATTTGTGTTTGTGATGAGTTTATTGTGTATGAAACAAATGTCAATCTAACACGTAGTTAGCATATGAGTCAGCAACTTGATTATTAATTCTTGCAACATGTATGTATGTGATATTGTCAAATTGTTGTTCTAATAATCTCACACTTAAGAATCTTCTTAATAATGTCGGATCTCTAACATGGTACAAACCATTAAGTTGTGACACCACTAACTCTGAATCAAGACATACCTCAAGAGAGAGAACGCCATGTAAAATGGCATCCCATAGAAGCTCAATAACGGCACTATATTCAGCAACATTGTTTGAAGATGGCCGTAAAAATACGCCTCTTGAAGACAATACCTGACCCATAGGAGTATAAATCACCCAAGCAGTAGAGGCTGAGTGTTGAGTGTGACAGTTCGCACCATCTGCGAATCCTATGTAGGTGGAAGATTCCATTGACATCTGCCAAAAGAAACAAAAACTAATCACAAACCCGATCACTATAAGAAAAAGACCTACCTATGTAAAACTGTACAATAATATACAATAACCAGCCTTGGCTGAAAATCATGCATAGTACTTTTTGAGATAGAGCCCATTCCTAGGCTTCGCCAAGGCCATTCCCTTGTAATCCACTAACTCATAAGCGCCCTTCTCTAACACACGTTTGACGATGTAAGGACCACGCCACATGGGGTTAAACTTTCCTTCCCCCAAGGGTTCTTTCGATTGATCCCACAAAAGGACCAAGTCTCCCTCACTAAACCTCCTTGGATGGACAGACTTATCGTACTGGACCTTTACGCGACATTTATTTACTTCTAGAGCCACCAAGGCATCTCGACGCTGCTCATCAAGTTGCTCAAGGTGGACCAAACGCTCCTCCAATGGTGAAGTGTCTGGTAAGAGCTCTACGGCTAGCTTCAAAGAACCGGCAATACCGACTCCACTCCATGTACAAGTTGATATGGAGAAAAACCCGTGGCAGTCTTAACAACGGTTCTATACGCCCACAAAGCAGGATATAACATAATGTGCCAATTATTCTTGCTTTATGCGATGGTTTGTTGGAGAATGGATTTGAGTGATTTGTTCACTGCTTCTACCTGTCCATTCTCTTGAGGGGAGTAAGAGGAGGAATGCTCTTGTTTGTACCCTAATTTTGATGCCAACTCTTCCATCATACGATTCTGAAAGTGTGAGCCATGGTCAGTGACAAGCTCTTTCGGAATCTCGAACCAAGTAATAACCTGGTTGAATACAAAGTGCGTGACTGTCTCAATGTCGAATTTAACTGTAGGCATAGCCTCAGCCCATTTCATGAAGTAATCAACAGCCACTATGATATGATGATGCCCCCCAGCTAAAGCTGGGTTTCGATCCATAAAATCAAGCCCCCACTTAGTGAAGGGACCGGCGGTGATGATGGGATGTAACGCGGCAAGTTTCAAGCGCATATTATGTGCAAACACCTGGCAAGGGTGGCACCTATTGACCACATCTACACAATCCTTAAAGATCAACGGCCAGAAATAACCCGCTCTTAATATTTTTTGGGCTGTAGAAAGCCCAGATAAATGACCACCACACGCCCCTCCATGGAAATCATTCAGCACTACCTCAACCTCTTCATGAGTTAAACAACGACGTAAAATGGAATCTACCCCATGGCGGTATAAAGTGTTATCCACTATGAGGTAATTCTTAGACACGTGACATAATTGTCATCGTTCATCCCGTGAGAGGTGAGTAGGGACCTTGAATGTTTGTAAATACATAATGATATCCCCATACCATGGGTTTAAAGTTGAGATTAAGAAGATGTGTTCATCGATAAACATATCTTCACAAACCAACTCCTTGGCCTTGCTTGGGAAATCCGATATAAGCACCGCAAAAATTAATTATTTCTTCGATTTTGCTGAAACAAACTCGAGATCGAATTCTTGCAGGATGACAATCCATTTATTATATTTCCCCCCAATCATCCTTTGAGTGAGGACGAATTGAAACGGATCGACATGGGCTACAACCAAGGTCTGGCGAAGGAGAATATAATGTCTCAACTATTGAACCGCATGTACGGTAGCTAAGGCAAGCTTCCCAACATGAGAATAACGGATCTCCGTGTCAATAAGATTCTGGCTCGGATAGTATATGACATGCTCTTGGAGCTCCTCATCCTCTTGAACCAAAACCATACCAATCGTCTCCATGGACGTGGCCACATAAAGTAGGAAATCACGGCTATTGTCTGGGGGACTAATCACCGGGGCCGATGCTAGGGCTCGCTTGAGCGCATCAAAGGACTTCTGGGCTTGCTCATCCCAACAAAAGGTGGTGTCCTTCTTCAAAAGACGCATGAAGCCTCTAGTCAAATTCAAAAAATTGACAACGAATCTCCGTAAGAAGTTTGCCATGCCTTGCAAACATTGAAGATGATGAATATTTTTCGGGGGAGACAACTAAAGTATTGCCTCTACCTTCAAAGGGTCGACTCTTATACCCTCTTTAGAAACGATGAATCCTAACAAGCGACCTGACTTCACACAAAATATGCACTTGTGAGGATTTAACCTGACCAAATAATGGCTACACCTTTTGAATACCAATCTCAAATGATAGGAATGACACATTCTCATACGAGAATGAGCAGCAAGGTCATCCAAAAATACTTCGATAATCGATTTGAGATCGTGGAAGACCAAGGTCATGGCCCGCTGAAAAGTAGCTTTGGCGTTCTTAAGGGCAAAAGGCATTTTTCAATATGCAAAAGTTCCCCAAGGACAAATAAATGCAGTCTTATGTTGGTCCTCAGGTTTGATTTGAATCTGATTATATTCGAAAAAGCTGTCCATGAAGGAAAAAACCTCGCTACCCGCACACTCATCCAAAATCTGATCAATAAATGGTGTGGGGAAATTGTCCTTAGGATAGGCATGATTCAAATCATGGAAATCAGTACATATGCGGATCGCTCCCTGCTTCTTATCCACTGGAACAAGGTTTGAAACCCACTATGTCAAGGGAACGGGATAGATAAAACCGGCTTTCAACAGTTTCTCTATCTCTGCATTAATCGCGGGTGCTTTCCTAGGATTCACCGCACGCAAGCGTTGTCAAACAGGCTTAGCATTGGGATAAGCCTTAATCTCATGTTCAACAATGTGAGGGTCGATACCTGGAATTTCATCGTAATACCAAGCAAAGATATCACAAAATTATTTAAACAGCTCGATGTATTCTTGAATCTCAGCATGGGAACATTCTGCCCCAATATAGACATTCTCAATCCTGCCAGGATCACGAGAGATATTTATAGGAATCGTTGGAGATATATTTTCCATGTTTCCATCAGCCATCAGACCAGGAGAGATTAATGGAACCATAGGACTACCAATTCTCTCACTAAGAACCTCCCTAAATTCCTCACGCTCCAAGCGGTCAAGCTCAGGAAGAAAGTAAGATCTATGATGGAGCTCTTCCCATGGTGGCTCAACTCCTGACATGGCCTTAATAATCGCTTCGTCTGAAGGGAAAACACTATCAAGGCAGTCGTGCACGTGAGAAGAATGTACTGCCCATGCAGGCAGCACATAAGGGTCCTCCTCCTCCGTCCGTGAAGAGGAAGGACTGGGCTCTGCAACACACTCAAGATTAGCTTGATAAGCTATCATAGTTGCAGGCAACGGCACGTCCGTCATGATGGGCTCACTCGAAGTACTCGGTGTAGGAAGAATCCAAGGGTCTTCCATATGACTCGTGCGAAAAGACACCAATCTCATAGATGTCGAAGCCTCACCGAAACTAGACCCTATCATAAGGATCGGTGCAAGACAACTAAAACTTCCCATGAGGGATGGATACATGCCCACACCCACACTCCCAGTTGTCGGCTGAGAGTGTTCTACGATTGGGATCGAAGCTCCCAAAGATGCGGTAACTGACGGATTCTTGAACGACGTTTGATCAATCATGACTATATTCCCGTTAAATGGAAAGCATACAACGCGAAATAGGGAAGAAGCTACGACTCGCATACTGTACATCCAATTCCTACCCAGCAAGATATTATAGTCAAGGGGTGCATCAACCACCTTGACCTCTATCGCAACGGTCTTCCCTCCCAAACGGACCTTAAGGGAAGGGAGAATCCCGTGCAACCTAAACGATCTCCCATCAAACGCAGTTAACATGGTCACAGACTTAGACAACTTAGGGGAACCTAAACCCTTCCAACACGATAAAGACATCACAGAAGCAGCAGCGCCTTCGTCAATCACAATGCACTTGACGGTCATGTTAAGACATTCTACGTGAATCAAAAGAGACACATAGTAAGGCAAGCGAGGCTGAATTCCTGTGGTTTCAAATTTAATCACTGAGGAAGAATTATCATCATTCACACCAAGGGCAGAAAGCAAAGCCTTCCTTTGCGAAGGACAAATCTGAAGCACTTCCAGTGCAGACATCACACAAGGAGTGTGGCCCAAATCCTCAACAACAGAATAGTTCTGGGCGGCTTGGGCATTAGGATTATGCCCCGAATGCTTAAGGACTCCCTTAGGAATGCAAGGTGCAGCTTCAGGTTTATCCACGGGTTTTTCAATACGCAAAGGAGTTCCTAGTGGATCAGGTTCATTTCTTGGGCTAGGTTTTGACGAACCATAGTCTTTCGCACGGGTCACAACTTTCACAACACGTACCATGTTAATGCAACCACAACCACTACCCTCCGGTGGATATTGGCCACCACTAGACTAATCATGGGTCCTCGAGTTCATATTTTGATTGTGAGGTAAAGGGTTAGTCAGCACAACTAGGCCCTGTGCCAAGAATCTCGAGGCTTCATCGATATGAGGGCACAAGTAAGTGAGGTGATCCTCCTTACACAACTTGCAAGTAAATTTAACCTTACGTTTAGCTTGCTTGTCCCCCCCAACATTACGGGTATTCTTGTCATTATTATTAGCATTTTCATTCCTATTCCCACCCTTACGATTATTCTTACCCTTCTTTCTATTCCGTCTGGGCTGTTGGTTACCCTTCTGGTCTAACGATTGTATTGAAAGCACACTCACCGTTTGGGTGGGTTGAGACGAAGCCATGGCTTGTCCCGAAGCAGATTGGTTGATTGACAATTGACTAACTTGTTTTGCAACTGAATCCGCAGGTTTAGCACTAGCACAACCAACAATTCCATCGGCATGTGGTCCAGGTTTAACTTTGGGGTCGAAACTAGAACGAGGAGCATTGGGAATGATCTCATATAACAAACCGAACTGAGCATAAATCAAATCTAGTTCCTGTGCCCTAAAAATGGCTTGTTCCTCATTTTGCACTCCGGATGTAGAAACATCCTTCGCTATATATGGCAATAACGACTTAAGGAACCATTCGAGGAGGAATTTCGGCGGTATAAAGGTTTTAATCAACCTCTTCCATCTACGCCACTCTTGGATATGATCCGAGATATGTGTGGCTTTATCCTGCCGAAATGTCGACAAGAGTTCAGTACCAACGTCATAACACACTGGTAGCTGGAAGTGGTTAAGAAAAGTCATCGCTAGGTCATCGAACAAAGCGAATGCCCCCCTAGGTAGCTCTATATACCATTTTGTGGCAGGCCCTGTAAGGGTGCGTTGAAACAGCCTTAAACGGATTGAGTCCTAGTGTAAGGAATTCGAAGAGCACCATAGGTGAAAAGTAGTAACATGTTCACTCGGATCCTCTCTCGGTTTGCCCTCGAATTTGGGTATGTCAAAGAGAAGCTTAGTAGGGACAGCCGGCCAAGCCAGGTCATGAGCTATAGGATCGTTCGTCAATCTCAACAAGTCAAGAAGATTCAGCGTTGCGAGGAAAGGGATCCTAGGATGATTAGGTCAATGGACCACTCCCTGATAGTTTTGATTCACATAGGTCTGATTACCATAACCACCATGGCATTGGCCATAGTGCCCTCCTCCTGTTTGACCCGTATAGGGTGGCATGGAAGCACCATAGTGTGGTGTACCTTGACGATTCAGAACTACAAAGACGTAATTAGGAGAGTAAGCAGGTTGTTGATACCCACACCCATAAGGTGAAGAACCCTGTCCATACTGCGTCCCATAATAGGGTCCATAAGTCATCACATGAGATGTCCCATGAGACACTCCGTAAGTAGGAATATACACTCTGAAAGTAGGAATATATGCTCCAGAAGTAGGAATATGACCTCTAGAAGTATGAACATGACCTCCCGAAACAATGGGTGGTGCATGAACTTGAGACACAATTGGTCTAGTAACTGCAGTACGGATATGACTCGTAGCAACATTCCGGCCCGAAGGACCACGTGAATGGGGTGGAGGGTGAACATTCGAAGAACTAGGGACAGAGGACGAAGGGACCTATGTAATTATGTACGTGCTATTCCCTATAGTCACTCGTCTCGGATCTGGTATCCTAATAGGATCACTAACCCTAGACCTAGGAGGAATATGTGATGTGGCTTCCACCGCTGGGATGGAAGGTGCAATGTGACTGGTGCTCCCAAACCTCTCCGCATGGTAAGGAATGGGAGTGCCCCCAGGCATAGTGTTAGGCTCAAACTCAGATTTGACATGGAATGCCAAATCATGTGTGGGAAAACCAGACATACCATAAATACCATAACTAGTGCTTGTGGGTTCAAAATGAGTCTCATCATCCTCCGGCATTCCATATCGACGATGCGTCAATGGGGAATCAACCCTAGAGTAATTAGGTCTATCATGAAGAGTTCCTATCTCAGAAATCACAGGACCTAACTCAGTCAAATCAAGTGAAGGATCATAGTTAGGAGTAAACTCCCCATCCTCCACATGAATGGGAGAAGGTGGTTCAGGAATACCTTCTATATGGTCTCCCATGGTGTGTGAATCAATGTGTTAAGTAGTCCACTTGGACTGTCTATTTCTCTCCCAAAGGGGGAGGAGATGTAGAAGGCGGAAGTCCATCTAAACGACAAGAACGGCGAGGAGCCGCACCTGAATCCACAATGACTCAAAAAATATAAAAGACTCTCTATCTACGCAAACCCTAGGCAATCTAACATGCACAGAGCAATCACCAAGAAAATCTAAAGCCAAACACAAGCAATCAAGGGTAGGATAAGTGAGATCCCGAATGAAGCAGGTATGTCTCACCTAGGAGAGGCTTGAGACTCCCATACACAACAAGCGGAGGTACGTAACCAATTATTGTGGCCCTCAGCTTCAACATGTAAAGCGACTGTGCTGGCCAGGACACCTACAAAATAACCCCTGCAAAGTACCCCCTCGATATCCTAGGTAAGGCCACTAAAGTCACCTCAATATAATCAATTCTCAGGCAGACATTCGCAGGCGGGATTGACCGTATGGGCAAGGTAGCAAAGCCCAAAATTCTTGAAAAAGCCCCCAGATACGAATAGAATCCTGGAAATATCTCCGATGCTACTCAGTTATGACTAGGGGTCATCCCAATCAATAACCGCTCACACTGCCTCGTGCTTGACTCCCTTTTGAGAGGAGGATCCTAAGAAACACTGGTTATACCAAGGAATTTCAAACACTCACCTGGACAGACACATACATGTTGTTGTTTAGTGGTCTTGGAGACTTTACTCACAATGAACTATTCCGAGACCCTAAAACCTAATCTTGTTGGTGAACCCTATCAAATAAAATAGTGTAGTTCATTTTAATTAAGCGTTGATTTTAATTGGCTTTATTACTCAAAAGAGGTATATGGTCGTGCAGCTAATGGCGTTATGACACAACATGAAGCAAAATGCACACCTAACAATCAATGCAAATGCATTGTGTCCATGAAAAACAGGGTATGCCACTACGTGAAATGCACAATTTTCTTCAAATGATAAATGCAAGCTTTCCTATATGAAATCCTGACTAATACTCCAAAGCAAATCTAGTGCAAGTACTATGCAAAATGCAAGATGCAATGCATGATGATAAGCAAATATTTTTGGATTTTTTGAAATAAAAATGAGATATAAAAGCAAAAGAATAGCTCTACAACCCCTAGACTCTACAAGCACACTCAAGCAGCACTCAAGTAAAGTACTAAGGTAAAAGAAATCTAATGCACTAATCTCAAGACAAAAAATCGAAAATGCAATGACAAGAACATTCTTCAAAAAGAAAATTTTACCCTAAAAAAACGTCTCTGGTCAGAAATAGAGGTGTATACAGACTCTAACAGTATCAAAGGAGACTCAGCAATCATCAAAATTCACCCAGTAACCATCCAACTTCCTCTAGAAGGAAAAACTAAGGGCATACGTGACTGTTCGCAGTAAACCCGCGTGTGTACGTAGAAATAGCAGTGAAACCCGCATATATACGCCACTGTGAGTTAAAAACTCACGTATAGGAAGAAAGGTACATAAAAAGAAAGGAAAACAGACAAGTTGAGACAAACTTCACACCAATCAGACACTACCAGGCAAACATGCCCCCAGACCCGACATAGAAACAAGAGAAAAAGAGCAATTCAAAGTCATTGAATGCCGATAGAAAACCCCCAAAGGACAACTACTAGGAACTCCCCAGCGGAGTCACCAATTCTGTTACGAAGAGAAATTCCTATGGCTTGGGGTACCACAACAGACAGCTTGACTCCAGAAATCAATCCTTTCCAATATGCAATAGAAATTAAATATCTAACACTAAAGGATCAGACCTCGTACCTTATTCCGGATGGTTGAAGTAGATCCCCGTTGAGCTATCCAACTTCAGCTTGAATTGATGAATCACTTCCTCAGCAACAAGTAAACAAGACAAGCATACTATATATTGGTGTTAGATCTATTCTAGAATATATAATCAACAATGTATAAGCATTTGAAATCATCCATGGATAAAATATTCATTCAAACATACAATATTGGACAAGAAAATATATTTCTATTAATATAAAATTATAGATTACAATGGATACAACCTCTGTTAGCACGTCTACGAATCGGAGAAACTGAATCCCCCACTTGGGCCTCCACCACCTCAATCCTCCATCTCTCGATAGCAAGCTCACAAGCAAAAGGCAAGCTTGGGAAGAACACAAAAGTGCTCCAAGGGACAAAGGGATGCAGACTCAAGCACAAGTTCTGGCAACAATGGACTATAGTTTCTTTGCTCTCAATTCTCTCATATGCCTTCAATGTACCAAAGAGTTCCTTATATAGCTTTTCAAAGGGGCAATGAAAGGTCGAATTCGAGCGATCTCAAGG
Source organism: Pseudotsuga menziesii (assembly GCA_001517045.1). NCBI lineage: Eukaryota > Viridiplantae > Streptophyta > Pinopsida > Pinales > Pinaceae > Pseudotsuga > Pseudotsuga menziesii. Next base: position 562,139 of record LPNX010359296.1, on the reverse strand, counting down.
CATAGGGAAGGCCATGAGTCAAGTGAGTCGGATCCATGTCAAGGAAAACTCCAAAAGGATTTGGATTTTGCACACATCCCGATGTACACGGTTTTAGGGGTCAAACCCACGTATATACGCGATTAGGGGTTTAAAAGTCGCGTGTATTAATTTTCACATGTTTATAGGGATGGTCAAGGAAACATCAAAGGACAAAAAATAGTCCAAGGGGTCTAAGGAGTCTGCAAAGGGACAGGGGAAGGCCATACAAGTGTGATTCACCTGGAGTGGTAAAATCAGCTATAACACCCATATCTCACTTCCTAGATCTTGAAGGTTTGAAAAAATGGATGGAATAAAACATAATTCAAACGCTGGAGGAAATATCTAGTTGGGATAGAAACACAAAGAAATGGAAAGGATGGAATTAGGGAGACCTCTTGAACTATTTATCATATCAATGGGACACCCTCTTCCTTCTCCTAGCTAGGAAATATCCAATACACATGGATATATATGACTCCAAAATATGGGGCAATAATAGTACCTCCTACATGGTTAAGTAAAGATACAAGATGCTAATAGAAGAAAAGAAATCCCATCCAAAATTGTCTTTGTGAATATAAATTAAAAAAAAACTAAAGCATTTCCCAAAATATAATAATTTGGATAGTTAGTTTCTCATAAAAAAACATTACACCATAAAATATTATGAAAAGAGGAATCCAAGGAGGAATCCAAGGCCCGTCTAGATGCCATCTTTGCAAAGTAGCTAAAGAAACTCGATGGCATATCTTCATGGAGTGTAAGTTCTCTCAAACTATTTGGAAAAAAATGGTTGATGATTTGGAAATCCAAGCCGAAATCCTGAATGATTGGAGGGGAATTTTCTAGACATGGTACAAATCTTACCCCAAGTCTCTTAAAAATAATCCCTTAATCAAAATAGCATGGAAACACCTCTTAGGAGGCCCATTTTGAGTTGAAATTTCCTCTAATGATTCTAGTTACCTAAAAATGAGGAAATCTTCAACAATTCTATATCTGCTCCTGATAGATTCACTATTAGAGCTTAGTGGTTTCTCTATCAAACCATATGCTCTGATGGAATGGGAGAACAAAATATCATTGAACTTGATGCTAATGAAAAACAGTGGATGAAATACATCTTACAAAACTCAACATGCAGAGTGCAAAGATATAGGGAAAAAAATATCAACCCAAATGGAAGATAAGGATCCTAGAATACAAATTGGACGATTAGATTAAATAGCAACAACACTACATTCTCTTATTTTATGGGGTGTCAAGGAGAAATCCTCAAGAAGCAAGTGCAGAGGAGGTACTCTTTAACCCCGGAGGAAATAAATCCTCAATTGTGCATGGGGTATTGTAAGTGACTCCAAAAACCAAGAAGAGATCCTAGCTCTTTGGAAAGGACTTCAAAAATCCAAATAATACGGAATCTCGAACCTCGTTGTCATTGGAGACTCTCTAGCCATCATTTGATTCATTAAGAAAAAGAGTAATCCATGAGATGCCTACTTGAAAAGGAGTATGAGCAGGATTTAGAACATCATTTCACTCTTTCAACATGCCATTGTCTTCCATGTGCTAAGGGATCTTAACAAATTAGTAGATGTTTTATAAAAAGAAGGAAGTTTTTTTTTAAGGAAAGAGAATTTAAGGAAAACGAGGGGAGCATTGGACTTTGTCCCATCCCCTAAATCATTAAAGTGTTCTTCGCTTCATGGGATGTGACATGCATTAGCTATCATTGGAGGGTCTGATACCATATCCACACGTCCCCATATCCAACCCACCTTCCCATCAATCATGTCTTGAACAAGGTTGTATGTTTATCCTTTGGCACATGTGGTATCCTCTTCATTGTGAAGGAAGGCATGAAGATTAATTATTCAACCTCTTGGAATAGGTGGTAACAAGAGAAAAACTAGAGTCGTGAAGGTGGTTGTTCTAAGCTGAGATATCCAAGAGTGCTTCTCCCCTAAAATTCATCTGGTCGGCTTCAGGTGTCTCATCCTGTCACATGTTCAATTTGGAGTTACGAGTTGGGTTGTTAGTAGTAGGAGTTCAAATCTCGATATATCTAAGTTCGGGGAGCAATGCACCTTTCTTGATAGGGTAACGTCAATGTACCAAAAGCATAGAAATGATAGGTTTAAGGTCATCCCCATGGATGCAACAATCTATTTACATGGTTTGCCTCTTATCTTTCTTATCATTCCTCGCTAAGTTTTTTTCTCTGTTGTGTTGTGTTTCCTCATTTTTTCTATGTCGCACTTCCTTGGGTTGGATAGTTACAATATTTTCACCAATATTGGTAAGGATTGGGGTGGTTTCTTAGTTTGGAGAATTGTCTTGAACAAGCTTGCTTAGACTACGAGAATAAATTTATCCTCCTATACTCTCTATTTCAAAAGCTCGGGTTTTATTATCGATGACCCCTGTTTCCAATTTAACTCAACCTGTAAAGACCACAATTTATTAAAAAAAAATGGCCTTTCCCCACCTCGTCAATTTCATTTTCTCCTTTGAACATGGGTCAAATTCTTCCAATTTAATGTAATCATCTTTCAACCATGGGCCCTAACATTGTTGAACTCGGGCCACTCGGTTGTGTTTTCCCAGGCCCTCAGGTTTGTTCTTTAGTTCAAGAATGGATTTACCCGCAAGCAAAAATAGGTACTTTCAGAACTACAACTACCCTCTCAATTATGGAAAAAAATCCTTCGGGTAGCAACAAGATCCAAATAGTCAAAGCCTGAACCTCAAAAGGAGCTTCAAAAGTCACATCAAAACATTATGCAAATAGTTTTAGAAAAATACTTTGATGTTCTGTGAAACGATTTTAATTTTGGGTCTTTTGGAAACTGTATACCGGCTTAGTTTTTGAAAAAAGTAGGGAAGATTTGTAAAAAAATAATTAGGTAGTGATATAGATAGAAGCAAGAGACACCAATAGATTTTAAAGACAATTTGTATTATTTTTGTTCAAAAAGGTTGTTATCGCAGTGTTTACCATTTCTTAATAGTAATACAAATACTAGTTTTTGTAAAAAAAATTACATACCTAAATAAAAAAATGTGTGAACATAAACTATAATAACAAAATGTAAGAAAAACTATCAAGAAAATAAAAAGTATTAAAGAAAGTAAAACTAATAACTAGAGGTGATTTTCTTATTTCCTAATGAGGTGTAAGAAAAAAGATGGTTATTAACAATAAATAAATAAATAAAAAATAGCGAACGCTATTTAATAAATAAACCACAAACCTATATTTAGAATATATGCATAATCAAAATAGATTGAATAAAGCCACACAAGAAATAAAGAACATTTGTATTTTTATTTATTATGGTTCATAGCCTAGGAAGATAGAGGGTTCATTATGTCCAGGGTAATAATTCTCAAGGGGGTAACCCAAACTTGGCCTCACTATGTCATCTCCAGGTATGAGAGACTAACCCCAAAGGACCCAAAGAATTGAGCCTCCAACTTCCACTGCCTCAGTCTTGGACTCTGAAACACCAACCAATGGAGCTACCCCTTGGGGATTACAAACAACATTTGTATTATAAACAAAACGAGGAAATAAGTTTATTACACAGCAACACCAAATTTATTTGTTTATTTATTAAGATATCTCATACATCATTTGTTAAAACAAAAATGGGAGAAACAATAGTTTGGAATTGAAAAAAATAATAATAATAATTGTAGCCCAATGATTAGTACATGCATACAAGTCATTGATTAGAACTAATGTAATTAGACCTTCCAATAAATGGCAGTAACAAGATGAACAATCTATCGTGAACATGACCAAACACATGCTCCCTCTTGTCAACAAAATTATTAAATATCATGAAAAATAGCGTATGAAAATGAAAAAAACTTAATATATTAATTTGAAAAGCAAGATCCACAAGGTGGCAATGGCCTTACACAGAAGGCTATTTTCTCTGCCAATAGATTCTTATCATTTTGTCTTATAGCAACGTCAGGCCAAATAACAATTGCCTAACAACGTCATTGAAGCAACACCTCTTAGAAAAGTCGAGGAGAATGTTAAATGTAACACGATAATAGTTATCAAAAACTTCAAATTCACTTAAATCTTTAACCACGGAAGATGATTTTAAATGCCATGTAATCTCTAAGTTTAAGGACTTGACAATAAGTGATAAATGTTAACAAACTAACTACAACAAATACTTTTATGCTTGTCAATTGTGCATGAGTTAAGTGTACATAATCATGTCTCTAATGTGCATAGATTACATGTCTCACATATGTGCATGGATAAAGAGTGTCTAATCTAGGTAATTGGCGACTTTGATGACTTTTCTAGCGATTTTTCAAACCATTTTTATAGGGTTGGAATTGTTGGAATTGAACATATATCTTACTAGGATTGAACAATCCAAGTATTGGAGTGTTTGAGGAAGATGAATCCATTTTTGCAATAAAAAACAAAATTGAATAATGAAAAAATAAAACATGATCTAGGATTATATCATTTTCAACAATAGATTTTTCCATCTAATCATTAAATTATTATGGATCTATTAAATTAATATAAATATTTTAAATTTAAGATAAATTTAAATTTATCCCAAATGCAAAGATAAAGAGTTAGAAAAATGTACTTTTTTATTTGATTTAATATAAAATATCTAATGCATAGTTGAAACATTGCAAAGACTAAATATTTAGCTTGTACGTACATATGTGTCTCACATATATGCATGGGTAAAGTGTGTCTAATCCAAGTAATCGACTATTTTGACGACTTTTTGTTGGCACCCCAACAACCCCCTTAAATTTTCATAAAATTATAAGGGTCTGCATCTTAACTTTGGATATAACTAAGCGCCTGCATCTTTAAAGTTAATTATAAGGGTATGCATCTTAATTCTGATGCTTTTTGCCGAATGGATCTTTTGAATTCTCGATTTCTCAATAACCCTTGACTACATTTATTTGCACATATTTGAGTCACCTCTATTGCTTTGGTTTGGCTTATTTTGAGTGATTCCATGTTTCGACAATTTGGTGAAATTTTGTCCTCCTCTGTTGTGACTGAGCTTTTTTTTTTACTAGGGGAATCGACAACTAGGAATGGACTGGTACTCGCATGACACAGGGTCCAAGGATTCAGTCCCACTACCACTATACCCCTAGGTGCCCACAACAACCCGCAATCCATGGGACACAGGTAAATCCAGGTGGGATTTGATCTCGTGGCCTCATTTACAACAATTAACTTCATATCAAGTGATGTCATTGAGCCACACCCGTGCAAGCTTTAGTGACTGAGAATCTTGGCAGATCAAAATCAATTGACTAAACTCTTATTTTTGGCTATTTTGATTTACATGTTCCAAAAGTGTATATCAAATAAGTAAAAGTTTATATCAAAGAATGGACTCAAGTCAATATATCTAAATTAAGGTAATTTATTAAATTTTCTAAGCCTAAACATTTAATAGAAAAAAACTCTCTTTATTCAATTCTTAACTTTGGATATGTGTGTGAGGGGAGGCTTAGTTATATTTAAGCCAAACATACTTTTAAAAAAACAAGTTTCAAACGAAAAGAAAACATTTTTTCTTATCTTGGACAAAACATTGTAGGACTTTGTTTAAAAAACCTTCACATTTTCAATATTATTCTTTTAAAACAAATTGAATTTATTCATATACATTATATAGTTCACATCTTTACAGAGTACTCATTAAATGTTATAAATAAGCTCATACTTTTAGATTGAGTGAACTATTAAATTTAATAAGCTTTTATATTCATTAATAAAAAACATTTTTGCATTATCTTACTCTTTATCATGTTTATTAAAGTAATTAAAAAACAAAACTTAGCTGACAATAGCGCTAAGGTGTTATAATTTAATCTAAAATTTACTAAAACGAGTGTCATGGTATGGTGATGTCCCTGTCGTTGATGAAACGTAAGATCATTTGTAAGAAGTTTTGCTTGTGAATGATCTTGCCCAATTGTCATATCGAAATGTAACAGTACATGTGTTGTGTACTTCATGCAGTATGTATTGAGAACAGGACAGTATCCATGGAGAAGAAGATAGAAGGCTCTGATACAAAGCAACTTTGCAGATTACTTGAGAGCTAATCGAAATTTGCACATCTTCAATATGTATTTGCATCTTCAAGTGCATGATGAAGCCAATGCGTATGGAGAAGACGATAGTAACGTCATAAGGTTTTTATACAAAGAAACTTTGAAGGTTGCTAAAGAGCTGATCAAAATTTGCATTCCTCTTTGGTCTGACTTTGCATATTCAAGTGCATGGTTAAGCCTTTGCAACCAAGGGACTTCTTTGGTCATGTTGAAATTGATTGCTCATATCTTGTAAGAGGTCCTTCATACGGCTTAGTTTCTCTTGCAGAAGCATAATGTTTTGATCTAGATGTTCAATACCAACGCTAACAACATTGATATTAATAACAAAATAACTCCAAAAACATAACAAACTCAAATACTGAACAGTATCACAGAAATTTTGTTTGATCTTGTAATTGGATATTATCATGTGGAAAGCAATTTTCAATGGCATTCATCAAAAACCATAATCGACAGGCCCCATTAAGCTGATTGCATGGGCAGAAGCTCTCCAGAGACATGGAAGGACATTAAAAATAAGAAGCCACATAGTATTTCTCTTGATCTTGCACTTGCAAAATGGAAAGCAAAGTTCAAATGCATTCATCAAACACTAAATAAACAAGCCCTATCAATCTGGTGTATTAACAGAAAGCCAGGTCGCAGTACAGAAGATAGAGTGGATGAGACTCGCTATAGATAGAGTGGATGAGATGTCAGTACAGGTGGAGTGGATGAGATGTGTTAGTACAATGTAAATTATCAAATAAATGAAAAATAGACTTAAAAACGGTCACAACACAATACTTTTTCTGGATCTTGTTAACAGTTCTACTACATTTATCAAAAACTATACATCCGCAGTTCCATCAAGCTGGTTGCATTGACAAAAACTAAGTGCTCTAAAACCCCAAGGGTTGCATTGACAGAAACCAACTGTTGTGTAATGTAGCTTCAACAAATACATTGAGGAAAATTTGAAAAATAATAGCAGCAAAATATTTCTTAACCTTGCACTTTGGTATTATAAAATGGACAGCAAAGTCCAATTGCATTGATCAATAAAGAGCCCTATTAAGCAGGTCCATCCACGGAAGCAAGGTGCCCTTACAGCTTGGGGGCGGATGAGCTGTGTTATGGAGTGAAACTTACCCAAACAAGCAGAAACTAAACTCAAAAACTGTAGCAGCACGATAATTTGTTGATCTTGCAATTGGACACTATAAAATGGAGAGAAAAATTCAATTGCAGAAGGCACTAGCCACAATCAAGACTGTTATCATGCATAACTCCATAGCCATGATTCCCACATTCAGCTTCACCAACACTGTCCACAAAATCTTTAGGGCAATGCACCATTATCAACTTTTCCCAAACTAGTCCAGGGACCTTAAAACCCTAAAAACCCAACCTTGCATCTGCTTACCACATGCGATTTCTTTTTCGTTTCCTGTTGATGGCTTTCTTCTTCTTATCAATAGCACTCTTCTCCTCGTCAGTCATTAGGCTCTTCAGCCTTCTGGGAGAGGGCGTTACGTAATGCCTCTCAGCCTTGGTCAATGCCTCTATCATCTCCTTGAAATAGGGATTGCGCGATACATTGAAGGGTATGAGATGGGCACAAAACCACCTGGCCACAGCTTCATCAACATCCTCCTTCTTGCGCTGGGGCCATGACATTGCTGTTGGAGCCGACACAGTAGAATTGTTTTCAGCATTGCCGACCCCTGATCGATCCTCGTCCCCTTCATTTTGCTCTTCCCCTTCTTGCACGTCTTCAGATTCACTAAGCCCATTATCATCATCATCCCCAGGTCCCTCCCATCGCCCATCTGAGCATTCATCAAGGTCCATACAAGAATAAGCAGCTTCATAATCATAATTATCATCATGGTAAAATGCGACTCCGATAGCACTGTAATGGGCTTCAACCAGATGATCTTTGACCACGTCTCTCTCGAACCTGAAATCAAAGTAGGTTTTGGAACAGAGAGAGCACTTGTAAGGATGCTCACTTCCTTCCTCTATATCAATATACTTCCATTCATGCACAGTTGATGTCACCATTCTTTGTTTCAAACTACCACTACCAGTGTTCTAGGACAAATATACCTCAATCAAACCTACCAGACTTCTTTCACAAATCTGCTGAATTGCATGTTGTAGAAAGAGAGATTAAAAAGGCGGAAAGGGTGATGAGAAATTGGAGGGAAGGAGAAATGGGCGCCAAAGCAGATATTTTAAAATGAAATTAACTTAATCAACACATCATAACTAGCTTTACTAGTGTGAATTGTGTTTTCCATTCCATTGGCTCTTGTGAGACTTTAACCATAGGTAGGATAGGGTTGAGTTTTCTATTTCATTAGTTCTAGTGAGACTTTAAAGGAGGTAGGACAAGATGTTGTTACTAGGTTTTGTAGAGGTAGGACAAGATGTTGTTATTAGGCTTTGTTAAATAAGGTTTGTTTTTATAACAATATATTTATTAAGAGTTCAATATGTTACTTGTGTAAATTGAATTTGGGTGAAGAGGATAAATGCAACAGCCTTGTCTTGCAGCAAGTGATAATTCCTCATCAACTCATCCATTAAGTAGCTTAGGTGCATGGGCAACCGACTTACCCAATGTTACCATGGCATGACTGACATGTTAGGCACACTCTCGCGGCACGCAAGGCGATTGTATGCAGCAAAAAATGGACAACACACACAAGTGTGGCGCATCGACATGAGCATAATTAGCAAGAAGGGTTGCATCGACACTACATGCCCACATGAAGATGAAGACAAGGGTGTAATGCTCTTCTGCAGATTTAAGTGCCTTGTTGATGGGCAAGGGCGTGCTCAGGGTACCGATGGGTGCATCTGCTGAGCCAAGTTTGTGCACAAAGGGAGTTGTGTGCAAAGATCACAAGTGAGCAGATTGTTTGGTAAAGGGGAGAAAGCGAGGTAAGGTGCCACCATGGTAGAGTGTCAGCATTGGCAACAAGATGAAGTATCGAGACCACTTGCTACCAATGAACCTCCACAGGCATGGCATGGAAAGTGCACCCACACACTAAGGAGTTGGTTGAGATTGCACACGACCACTTTGTGAGGGGATTTGGCAAGAGTGTTTGCACGTCAACAGAGGGCATCGACATGTCAACACAAGGCTTCAGTAAGGGCGTTGGAACATCAGCACGAGTCTTCGACAAGGGTGTCAACACATCGACGAGTATAAGTTGAGGGCGTGAGCATGAGGCAAAGGCATCCAATGGGAAGTAAGGCAAGACATAGTGATCTCTACTATTGAAGGTTTGTTGAGGAAAAAGTGACCAAATGTTGTTGAAAATGCAGGTTGCAAGCAGGCTTCAAGAGAAGGTAGAGGATTGATAAACGAACAATAGTGTTGCGTAGGCATTTCCATAGGTTGTTCCTTGTTGTATTTCGAGTGGTAGGTTGCTAGTTGCACCTCCTTTGTAACAAAGGTTCCAACAATGCAAAATACAGGTTACGGGAAAGCTCCGGGAGAAGGTAAAGAATCAATAAATGAACAATAGTGTTCGACAGGCATTGCAATAGGTTGTTCTTTGTTGTATTTTAGGTGGTAGGATACAAGTTGCAGCTCCTTTGTAACAAGGGTTCATGGCGTTGCCTAAACCTCACCCGATTGTAACTTGTTCACTTCAATAACACTATCAAGACTTGCAGGTACCCACTGTACATGTTGTGTATGTTGTTATTTGTGTTATATTGTTGTTTGGAATAACTAAGTTAACATAACAACACATGCATCTTAATAAGTTAAGTGCCCAAGTGTTCGGGAAAGATTGTTGGGAATGGTTGGCTCAAGTAATGTGTAGCACATGACAGAAGGCATGGGCATGTCGTCATTGAAGAGACGTATTCCACTGAAGAGTAACCTTGGGTGATAAAGTCCTTGGGATGAAATTTGGGTGGTGTCACATGATCATCGAAGTTTGAGCAAACCTATGACACTAAATTTTTTGGGTTGTGATATTTAGTATCATAGCAATAAGTTTGTTGAAGTTGGGGTTTCAATAGAGCTAAACGAAGTAGAGGCAATTGCGTTGAAGGTTTAGGTGCTAACAAGAAAAAGGTACAGAACACAGACTTGTGCATCCTTCATTGTCGACAGTAAACCCCCAACGGTAGAACACATGTTTGCCAAAAGAGTAGTACATCAACAGAAGAGCACAACATGGAAGTGCACATCAGCATACAATGTGTTGGAAAAGGCACACTCATTGGTAGAACAACGATCGTTGACATAGGATCAAGAACGAGGTTGCTAAAGACACCTAACGAGGAATGATTAACAGTTAAGGTACAAATTTTAGTTTTGGATTGCAAGTAAGATTAGCCACACAAAAAGTGACTCAGTACAGGAGACTCACAATGTAGGGTTTGTAAGATGAAGTTGGCTCTAATCATGAGGAAAGTGATGACGGATAGTCCTCCAAGGTCACCAATATGAAGGCATGACTGGAAACATTGAAGAGTCTTGTGGAAGGGCTTTAAGCATCCTTGGAGCAAGAGAGGCTAGATAGGAATTATGTCAAGATAAGAGTGAAATGTTCCCTAGGGTCATGCAACGAGGCAACAACATTGAGTTCGAACGACACATCCTTAACCAAGGAAATAGGAAGAGCGGTTGACAATGGTTGAGGACTTAGTGAATTTGATGGTTGTGTAAGTACAAGACCAATAAGACACCATCAACCTCTTAAAGCAATTTTTCATACATGGAGACAATTCAACTATAGCAGTGAAGATCCAGATAAAAGACTTGGAGTCATAATGATACCCGCGATGTGAAGATGTTAGGCAACTTCTGTTGGGGCATAGAACAATACCTTGAGCAAATGAATGGGAGTTCGAATGAAGGCAAGGTGAATGTGGCTGTCATGTTCTTGAAGGGAATTGAAAAGCTTTGGTGGAGAAATCAAGTAAAGGATCTCGCAGCAGGGAAATATGTTGTCCAAATAGACAACTAGGAAGACATGAAGGAAACCTTGCAAGCACAATTTGGTATGGATTATCAAACATGGATTGCAAGGAATGAGTTGATGGAATTGAGGCATACCATCAAGATCCCCAAAATCAAAGAATTCTTCGAGCTCATCTTGGAGATCAAAGAGATGATGAATGAATATTGTATACCAGTTCATTAAGGGCTTGCAAACCTAGGCGCATAATGAGATACGACACCAAAATGTGCAAAACCCTCAACGATCATTTCAAGCAACAAGTTGATTGACTTTAAAACCAAGCCCATGCAAAGTCAAGGAGCGGAGGAAGTTGTTGTGATGAAGAAAATTTTTGGCAAGGGTAAAGATGAGGGAAAGGGAAAGGAATTGACAAATACAGGTGAGGAGAAACCTAAGCAGGTAAATGCGCCAAAGGAGGAACACAAGGGAAACCTGAGCGTCTATTGGATTTGTGTGAAAGACCATCATGCAAGGGATTCCCACTCAAACAACATAAATTGAATAATGTGGAAAAACAATCAACTCAACCATCGATTGGAGCCTTGTAGGCATTGAATGCCATAGCCAAGGATCTGACTGTGGCTATATAAGAAGAAGAAGAGATTATGAACATGTGCCATGTTCTGGTGGAAGTGAACGCACATACCATCATCGCATTAGTGGACAATGGTTCCACCCATAACTTTGTGAAAATAGAGGTCTCTGATAGGCTCAAATTGTAGGTTGAACCGACACAAACCTCCATCAAGGTAGGGAACTTGGAGATGGAGTGGGTGGTTGGAATGATGAAGGAAGTTTTGGTTAATATAGGGGATTAGTGTGGGCACGAATACCTCACCACGGTACCTATGGATGACTTTGATCTTGTCCTTGGGCGAGGTTTCTTATGGACTGCACAAGCAACGCATGTTTCACATAATAGACAACTTGGTTTTCTTTTTAGGTGAACAACAAATCATTGTCTCGACAGTAAGGTGGCATATTGGTGGAGTCACGCACATGATTTCCTTGTGATTTGTTGCAACAACCAACAAAGGCACCAACCGGTTTCCTTATGCAAGGAGTGATGAAGGTAGTAGAGGAAAATAAAATGCAACAACAGTTGACATGGTGAACAATTAAAGCACATGTCAGTTGGTAGGAAACATAAGGAAAACAACTAAAGAAATGACCAACATAAGACAAACTTGGTGACTGTGTAAGGTGACTAGGCATAAGAAAAGAAGCCTAGGTATGTGGCTACCAAGGAAGAGAACAAACGGGCTTTGGGTGTAATTGGATAGGATAATCAAAAAGGTGATATAGAGGTAGATTGGTTGTTGGCAGAGGGTGATGGTAAAGTTGGGTTGAGCATTCCTTTGTTGTTATAATTGAGTGTGAAGTATGGCCAGTCAGATTCATTGCACCTCAAAAAGGATTACATTTTAGGACATTTGGGGGAGGTGTCATCGACAACCACTTACCTCCCACTCTTTATTATAGCATGTAGCGAAGGGGCCCATGTTGAAGGAACGAAGGAAAATCCAAGGAACTAGAGAATGATGCCAAGCGGGAAAATAAGTTTAAGTGTTGAATTAGTTTAAGTGAATTGCAATGACACTTACCCCTAACAAACCAAGCACCTTGAACTAGAGTAGAAGGGTGATCAACAACATTTGGTAGTAGGTAGAAGACTTGGAGATGAGTAGGAAGCAAGCCTGAGAAGCATATAACATGGCATAATCGAAGTCAAGGCGTCTAGTTCACATATTGGGCAAAGGAGCACTCTCAGGAAGAGACACAAATTTGGACTCACAACCTAACTTTTCCCCTCACAATGCTCAAGGGTGAATTGACACAACAACAAGAGTGAAGGCATACAACAACAAGGATATTTTAGTAACATTGCGGTAGGGTTGAGGAGAGCATCCTACATAGATGTCTAAGTCTCAACATGAGTTGATGATGAGCAAGAGGAGTTATTCAGATGTTGTTGAGGATGGGAACAAAGTTAAGTGGGGGAGGACGTAACACCCTTGCCTTGCAAAAATCAATGGACCCTCATGAACTAATCCACTAAGTAGATTGGGTGCATGGGAAATTAGCTTTACCTAGCGTGACAATGGCATGATTGACATGTTGGTCACACTCTAACGACACGTGAGACAACCATGGGAAGCATAAATGGACAACACACACAAGTGTGGGGCATCAACACGAGCATACAATCAGCAAGGAGGGTCACATTAGCACTCCATGCACACATGAATATGAAGACAAGAGTGTAATGCCCTTCAACAGGCTTAGGCACCTTGCCAATGGGCAAGGGTGCACTCAACTTACCAATGGGTGCATCCACATGCAAGTTTGTGCACAAAGTGATTTGGGTGCAAAGATAAAAAGTGGGAAGAATGTTTGGAAAAGGAGAGAATATGAGGTAAGGTGTGACCATGATAGAGTGTCAACATCAAAAACAAGATGAAGTCTCAGGACCACTTGCTACTGACATGCCATGGAAAGTGTTCCCACGCACTAAGGAGTTGGGTGAGATTGCACACGATAATGTGGAGAGGGGCTTCAACCAGAGTGTCAATACGTTGGTAAAGGGAATTGGCACAAAACTTCAACAAGGGCGTTAGCACATTGGCACAAGACTTCAGCAAGGGTGTTAGCACATTGGGACAAAGATTCAATAAGGGCATTGGCAAGTCTACACAGGGATTTAGCAAGGGTACTGGCATGAGGCTTCGATAAGGGCATTGACACAGGGATTCAACAAGGGCATTGACATGGACACTTCAACAATCACTTTAGCAGGTATATGTAGAGGGTGTGAGCATGAGGCAAAGGCATCCAACGAGAGCTAAGGCAAGTCATAGTGAGCTATGCAATTGAATTGTTGTTGAAATCATAGGTTGCAAGCAAGCTTTGGGAAAAGGAAGAGGATTGACAAACAAATAATAGTGTAGGGCAAGTGTTTCTATGGGTTGTCTTTGTTGTATTTTGAGTGGTAGGTTGCATGCCACACCTCCTTTGTAACAGAGGTTCTGGCCATTGCCCAGATCTCACCTGATTGTAACTTGTTCACTTCAATAACATTATCAAGACTTCCTAGTACCTGAGTTTGGGTACCCATTGTACATGTTCTGTATGTTGTTCTTTGTGTTATATTGTTGTTTGGCATAGTTAATTTAACATAAAACACGTGCATCTTAAAAAGTTAAGTGTTCAAGTGTTTTGGAAAGGTTGGATTATACAATGGGTGGCTCACATCAGAAAGTATGGGCATTCCATGAGTGAAGAGGCATAGTCCACCAAAGAGTAACCTCAAGTGACTAATTCTTAGAGACGAAATACAAGTGGTGTTGCATGATCACCAAATTTCAAGCAAGCCTCCAACACCAAATATTTGGGGTTGTTACTCATTCTCACAACTACCCAGATTAAACCTTAAACCAATTATAAGTCATTTTTTCAATCAAATTCATCTTCAAGCTAGAGTATATCTCCTTACATCATGCATCACTAATCAAATTGTCAAATGGTTAAAATGATGTATAGATTAATTAAAGTATTAAAGAATGTATGATAAAACAAGAAGTTGTGATATCTTGTTGCATTTCATATTTATGAATTATTTTTAGAAGATGAGTGGCCTATGAAGACATGAAGGAGTTAAATCTTGGAAAATGTGATTAGAAAATAAATTTTTTGGGGGCTTAGTATTAGTTTATATTTTATGTGAGGATTATAATGATAAAAAATAATAAAAATCATGTTTTTAAAGTGTTTGAAGGTAATGTCTTATGTCTATGATGTGTTAAACAAATAACAAGGATAAGAAGTTTTAATGAAAACATTATGAATTTGCTTGGTAAGATGGTCACCTTGATAATCAAAGAATTTTTACATGAGTGACATGGTTATTATGATTTTATTTTGGAATAAATATAACAACTAGAGGGTTTGACGAGGAAATGAGCAATATGTGTGATTGTTTGATGTAACAACTCAACATTAGGAATTAGTATAAGTATAATGGTATATGGTAATACTAAAAATGCCAAGTGATATATATAAAAATTCAAAAGGAAAATGTGCATTTTAACTTAATTTAGGTGCATGGGTGACAACTCCGCCATCCATGCAAAATGTAAGAAATTGAATAATTAAAGAAATTGAGTAATAAAAATGGGGCAAGACCAAGAGGTAGGGAGGTCCAGTCTTGCTGGTTGTTTTAGGGGGTTTGTTGCTTGAGTTGGTTTTTTGTTGTGTGTGCACCTATTAGAGGGTGGAAAATAGAATGATAGAGAAATGGATAAAAGAGTTAAGGTCTCACCTAGGTTTGGCATAGTGTTAATTGTTGAGATCTTGGGGGCCTCAGATTTTGATAGGGGTCGATTGGGTGGAGAGTTATCCCCCCAACTATTGTTACGGATAGAGAAGCTAGTGCCTAAAAAAGGACAAGACTACATCCAAATTGGTAAATGGATAAAGTAAGTACAGATTCTTCTTATTGGAATACAATTTTAATTTTTGTTAGCTAGTTGAGATTAATTCATATGATGTATAGTAATTGATAGACTAGTTCTTCTAAAGTTTTTTATTGTTAAATATTCCATTTAATTAGGGTTATAAATCTATTATATGGGTTGTTACATCCAACCCAAGGTTGTCACAAGCATTGTTCAAGCCTCAATTTAAAGTTCAGACAACTTTTTTACTAATTGTATAAAGGGTTTCCAAGTTTACCAATCTTTAATCAACGATGATATTCTTTGGTTCTAACCAAATTTGATTGAATTGTTGTTTATGTTATAGTTTGAGAGATTAGATCAAATAAGGAATGAAATGCTAGGTTAATTGCAAAGAAGTAAAACCTCTTCAAAGACATGCTCTAGACTTAAGTGGGGTTATACCAATTGTAAAGCAAGCCTTACAGTTCATATACATTTTTCAAATGAATTATCCACAAGGGTTAGTTCAAGTGATCATGAGCTAGAGGTGAGATATCTTCCCCCAATTTTTGGGAGGTCACGAGTTTGACTCTCTTCATCCTTTGGGGTTAGGCTTTGTGTCAAAATCAATAGATTACCTCATTTACTATCCATGAATTACGGGGAAGTACAGAGGGGGTTTTCCATGAAGTCGATCCTAGAAAAAAATTACATTTTTAAAATGAATCATGTTATAGAGTATGTGTGGTTACATTCTCATAATTAGTTTGGAGGCAAAAGAAAAGATTTTGATGAAAAAAGGTTTCAAGTCATCAATAAAACAAGTAAGGGTCATCAATATAATTGGGTTGTATTTTTGTTGAGTCAACTGTGTAGAAAACTTTGGATCATTATGAATTAAGAACATATCATAGCTAAAGAATATGTTTTGTTTTTCATAAACTTTAGAGTCATGTTAGGATTCAAGAGTTTCAAAGTGCATAACATGTTGCTACATGTTTTATGATATAGTAGTTGATAGCGTCATGGATGACAAAACTAATGAGCACACCAACACATTTTTGTGAGTTATTCGATAGGAGAAGGAATGGGTTAAGGAGGAAAAATTATTATTCTTATCAATGTGCATGGCTCAATGCATCCTTAAAGGAAGTTGAAGCCTTACTCTAGTCAGTATATCATGTATATAAATATTTATTAGCAATATGTCGTAGCTAATATTAAGGCAACAAGAAGACAAGATCATAATTCAAGTTGCCTAATATAATTAATGGGTTTTAAGGAAATTGAAAAACCCTATTTGGTTTTAATCCCTATTTGAATGAAATATGAATGTAGAAGCAAAGGAAATATTGGTTATATAATTAAAAGTTTGATTGAAAACCATTGTATGATGTAATCTTATAAATGATTGGTAGTGCGAAGGAGCCACTAATGAGTATGATCATTTGCCCCATGTTTTTAGATTTCCCTAGTATCATTCAAGAGGAGCTCAAAGTTGAAATGGTTTTGAAATAGAAGAGGATAAGGTGAAAGGAGAATCAATCAAAGCATAGCTGAGGAAAACAAATCCATTTACCTCATTGAAGGAAAATGACTTGAGTAGCCAAAGAAACAATGTTTCAATATCACAATTTGTTGGGGTTGTGGATGTTGGGTTCATGTTTAAGTATCAATTTTGACTCTTTCTATATTTGTGGTTAGTCAAAATACTTCATTGAGTATTTTTTCCATGGACGATGTTGTCTAGATAAATAAAATATTGTATGTTGTTACTAGTGATAATTTCTTTGTAAAACCTTGTATTACATTAGGGTGTTGGTACAAATACTCTAGAAAAAATACCCAACTTAATATTTTAATAAATTGGGGTTAATTTGTAATGTAGGTATCCCTCTAGGTATATAGGTTTGCAATGGCTATTAATAGAGATTGCATTAGCTAGTCAAGATGGTGATGAAAGTTCTTTAGAAATTTCATTGTGTATTGGGAGGCTTCCTTTATTTGTTGTTGTTTTTGCAAGCAAATAATTTCTAATCTCATGTTTGTTATCATCAAATCAATATTTATCTCATGGCAAGGATTCATGGAGTATGTACTATGTTGTAGCTCAAGGTTAAACCCCTATTTTCTTCTAAGAAGAGAAATTCCCAAGAGATTTAAGAGTTTGAACATTTATGTTTGAATGATGTTAGGGGGAGCTTCTCTATCTTAAGGGAAATATACATAAAGTGGGCTTAGGGGATTTATCTCCTAATATGTTTTCAATGAATAGTAACCATGAATACACTATCCCAAGTTTGGGAAGTAGTGCACATACATGAAACAATGTTATTTGTCAAATTGGCCTCTTTCAATGACATATGCAATATTCCATAGTCACTCGCAATGTCAAGCACACATTGTAGTGTGCATGTCATACAATTAATCCAAATAAATAGTATGTGGGTATTCATCTAACATGTTTATTTAAGAACATGAGCTAGAATTTTTTCCATCCCTCCCTCGGGGATCAAGATATAGCAACAAATTAATGAGACAATGGGGCAAGTAGTGAGGATAACACACCTTGTCAACGCCAAAGATTTAGTAGATGATAGATGACATACATAAGCCTAAGAAATTAATGGTGTCGATACTTCCTCCTCCCCATACATATACCATTAGATCAATAAGGATCAACAACACATAATCATTCCTCTAACAATGCCACAAGCCTAACTCTCTAGGGGGATGTCCAACATTCCAAACGAAGGTGGCCCATTGAATCATAACCTAACCTGCAATTGAACCATGCATCTAACCATATTTCAAAGAGAGTTCACCATGTTTTCCATTATTAAAGCACACAAGTGGTCAACCTACATGAATATGACTTAAATGGAAGTATCTAAGAGTAATGGTGTATCATTCGACATTAACACAATTAAGATCATAAGGCTCATTATTTCCCTAGTGCACATCCAATATCATAATTTTATCCCCCTGCTTCAATAGGATTGATAGAGTGCACCTCTAACCACTAATCATTCAAAGTACCCATTAGTTGTAATGGAAAATTATATCAACCCTTGCTCATGCAAGATCTTCACCAAATTAATATAATTGATGACCATGTAAGCATTCACACATCCTACCAACTACACCCAATAAAAAGAGTTACCAATGGCTCCCAATAAACAAGTTTCATTGGTATTAACTCTTTAGTCTAGAAGATAGATGGACTCATGGTTTTGAGTGTATGAGACCATGACCAAATATGGCCAAGTTCATACCATTTGATATGCAACCAGAGGGATATCTATTAATTTCACATTGTTGCCAAAACTCAAACTACATGGGAGAGTGGTCCTACAAAATCCATAATCCCCATTAGTTACCCTTTTTTCAAATTCATGAGTTTATGCACCAAACAATATGATCCTCTTTGTCAATATATGATGTTCAATAACCATAATATGGAATTTTTCTTTTCCACCCAATGAACTATTCGATCCATGCTAACACTCTCAAAAGACAAGGCCCTACTCAATACCCACTCCCAAGAAACCAAATATAAGGAAATCTATATATGATATTATTGAGATTGAAATGTTTAATAGTTTCATGGATCAAGGTCAACCCGTGCCTCAACCATAGAGATTTATTGTTAAGTTGTCTTTCAAGAATTGGGTAAAAAAACTAATCACCATGATATCACTAATGAATGGAGTGATAAATATTAAGAATCCTTTGTACAATAAACTTTTATAACTCTACCCAATATCAAATGGCCCAAATACAAAATAGCATGGGGGCATATATGCATAAAACATTTCCAAGATGCCCAATTCATGATAGATATGTGACAAAAATATAAGAGATAGATAAAATAAAAGGAGATGGAATATAGTAGAAGGTTTACACAATTGAAATGATAGAATTCTTGCCAAAGTGGTGAACCTTTCCTAAAGGTATTTGTTGTTGAGAGTACGAATTCGGGAGTCATTCTGATGAGACTTGTGTTATAATCAAATCCGGAATCTATGTTGTCATTAGATTCATATCCTCTTCATGAGACTTGTTGTGTCAAGTCTAAAACGTATGTTGTATTAAGTTCAGTAACTTATTGTGTTAAGTTAAAGAGCTTGTGTTGTATCAAGCTAGGATATTGATCAAGTCCCATTCGGGAGAGATACTTGTACTAGGATATTATGGTTAAGATCGTGACCTTATGTTAAGGTTTGAGACTTGTTGTGCCAAGTCTGGAACTTATGGTGTATAAGTTCACATGACTTATGTTGTATTAAGTCTCAAGGATATACTATGCGATGTATGGTTATTCATGTTCAAAAGGTGCTACAAGTCTACTTTAGGGATTAGCTACCCCTAGAGTGATTTACTTTAGCATGTGACTATATGACCCAGGGTAATACATATAATCATGGGTTCAGAAACAATCTTATGAGTATGATATGATAAAGAATTTATGAAAACACATATGGACCATACAAAGATAATTAATATAAGCACAGAGATGGAGAGAGAATTCGAATTGCCCATGTTGCCACCAAGTGAACTTGAATTGATAAGACATCGGTTGAGTATTAGTTATGGTAAACAAGTTCACTTAATTAAGAAATCAAATCCTTAATTTATGCAAGCGATTGTTGAAGATGACACTGATGGAGAAGCACTAGTTATGTTCAGTTACATTCAGTTTTGTTCAGTTATGTTCAGTTACGTTCAGTTATATTTAGTTACATTCAGTTTTGTTCAGTTACAATAAGTTATGTTCAGTTACATTCAGTTTTGTTCAGTTACACTTAGTTGCATGCAGTTACACTCAGTTCCATTCAGTTGCATGCAATTCCATCCAGTTCAGTTCAATACATGTAGTTAACAACTCATTTAGAGTTAGTTAATTAAGTGAGGGCGCATATCTTCTAGTCCCGAGATAATTATGGAGTGCCAGCTTGGCACTGAGTCAATGGGGGCGCGTGATTGAAGACGTATTAGTGCTCTAAGTGTTAATAAGTTACTGATGCATGCAACCATTCTATTTTTGTTGCATAAACTAATTTGACTTGTTATTAAAGTGTTATGCACTTGGCAAGTTAGATACGGTGTTCTATTTGATATCCACTCTCTGGTGCTCTCGGTGAAAGCAATATGCTATTGTGCTGTAATCATTCTCTACCACTTATCAATCATACTCTAAGATTGTTTGCTGGGTTTTTTATCCTCTGAATCAGTGGAGGGTTTTCCGAGGGTATATCATGTGTTCTATGGTTTGGTTTATTTATGTATTTGGATTATTGATGAGATCTATCTGCACTGCAATTGTGGATTAAAGTTTTAAAGTTCAAGAATCCCCATTTTTGCTCAAACACTAACNCCATGCTTGAGGTCATCTCTCTCTCTCTCTCTCTCTCTCTCTCTCTCTCTCTCTCTCTCTCTCTCTCTCTCTCTCTCTCTCTCTCTCTCACCTATGGAAAACTAGGGCTACCCATTTAAAATGTTATTGATAGGATATATACTCAAGCAAGAATTTTCAAATTATTCAAGGGGAATCATTCTAAAGATGCCCACCGAGTGCAAGGAATCACTTTACTTTCATGACGATGTTAGGAAAGGGTGCTACTATGTTTTTGAGGATTATACAATAGTTAGGGTTTATGGATTTGAGGATCAACCTTATATTCTACCAAATTTGTCACTCTTGTGATATTTGTCCAAGACATTAATAGACTCTTTAGGGAAAAATAGAAATAATGGTGAACAAGTTCCTCATCTTGTTTTCCTTTGATGTAAGGTTGGTAAGGAAATTTTATATTGTAACTCTCCAATATTAATTAGGATAATAACACTAACATAAATATGATTACCATATGAAACTATTAAAGGTCTATTACTTTTTTAATTAATAAATAGAAAAAAGTGCATTAAGAAGGAATTTGGGATTAAGTGGTAATCAAGTTTAATTAACATAAATAGACATTAGTTGCATGGGTGACAAGTGGTGTCACCCATGAAATATTAGTAAATGGGTCAAAATGGGAAAACGAATCATAAAAACGGTGGAAAGACCAAGGAGAGGGGGCTTCTTCTTCTTGGGGGCGTGGGGAGCTACTTTGGTGGTTTCTAGTTGTTGTTTCTGGTTTGATTGCTTAAAAGTGTTATCTTATGTGATGGATAAGTGGACGTTTCATTGGGAGTTAATTTGGGGATTTAGGGGGGTGGCTGGTGGATGTGCGTTTGCTTGTTTTATTTTTGGGAAGGGGATGGTATAACGACGGTTTTGTTTGTTGTAGTAAGAGGGGTCTGGAGGATTGAGGAATTGTGTGGGCTGAGATAGGAATAGTATGGTATAGAATTAACTATTGGGGATTTGGGGGCCTCAATTGTTGCAAAATAATTAGGTTGGGAAGAGAGTAGGCCTCCCAAATGTGGTTGTAGTCCATAGGTGCCTTATTGAGCTCGTTGCTTCTAGAAGAACACTACTGGTTCAAGTTAGTTTTCCAATGGGTAAGTTTGATTCTTGCTCACTATTAATGATTAAATTATATTTCTCTGCTTATGTAACTACAAGTTAATTCAATCATAATGGGCAAATTTATAATTTACTAGTGTTTTTGGTTGCTTGTATTTAAATATTAAATGGTTTAGTTACATTCTAATATTTTGTTATAGAAAAAATTTGTATTTTGTTAGTTCTTAAAAGTACTCCTTACATATGGTATCAGAGTTTTGGCTCAAACCTTAGGGCATATGGACCCTTTTTCTAGGTTTATAAGATCGGCCTCATTGGTTAGAAATTGTTCAAGCCCTTAATGTAATCCCTTGTAGTTGGCATTTACTATTAGCCATACACTACAACCAAGGTTTTGTTTTTAGTTATATATGCTTGATCCTAATTTTGCTATCAATGTTGTGTATGAGGGATATTGGATCTATTGGAACCTAAGGTCTTGATGGTTCATCACACATCTAGATCTTCTAGAGAGAAACAATTGTTATACGACATGCTACTAGCAAAATAGTCGATTGGAGGCTTCACTAGGAAGGTCGACAAAACAACTAAACAGTTGGTTGGCCAGATCACTAAATCATGAAAACGATTGTGGGAAACATGACTAAAACAACCGACTAAAATTTGGGATATTACGTATTTTACAGAAACAATTAGGAACAATGACCCCTATTTGTGCACCAAATCCCCCTTACGTCCATGAAGTTGGTTAGACCTGGAGAAAGGAACCCCTATGGGCTCTCCAATGTAGTGATTTGAGATGTCTTTCATACTCATTACTCATTGTGGTGTTCTGATCATAATGCGTTGTGTTGAATTTTTAAATGGTCTAGTTACATTCTAATATTTTGTTATAGAAAAAATTTGTATTTTGTTAGTTCTTAAAAGTACTCCTTACATATGGTATCAGAGTTTTGGCTCAAACCTTAGGGCATATGGACCCCTTTTCTAGGTTTATAAGATCAGCTTCATTGGTTAGAAATTGTTCAAGCCCTTAATGTAATCCCTTGTAGTTGGCATTTACTATTAGCCATACACTACAACCAAGGTTTTGTTTTTAGTTATATATGCTTGATCCTAATTTTTCTATCAATGTTGTGTATGAGGGATATTGGATCTATTGGAACCTAAGGTCTTGATGGTTCATCACACATCTAGATCTTCTGGAGAGAAACAATTGTTATACAACATGCTACTAGTGAAATAGTCAATTGGAGGCTCGACTAGGAAGGTCGACAAAACAACTAAACAGTTGGTTGGTCAGATCACTAAATCATGAAAACGATTGTGGGAAACATGACTAAAACAACCGACTAAAATTTGGGATATTACATATTTTACAGAAACAATTAGGAACAATGACCCCTATTTGTGCACCAGATCCCCCTTACGTCCATGAAGTTGGTTAGACTTGGAGAAAGGAACCCCTATGGGTTCTCTAATGTAGTGATTTGAGATGTCTTTCATACTCATTACTCATTGTGGTGTTCTGATCATAATGCGTTGTGTTGAATTTTTATAATCGTGTCTTTAGATGCCACCTTTCTTCTTGGAATATTGTTCCCTTCTTTTTTAATTTTTAGTTCAATAGTTGAAGGGTAAGAGGTTCCCCAAGATGGTATTAGAGCTAATGGTTTTGAACTAAGTCTGTTGTTTTCAAATTTTTCTAAGTCAAATCCAGGGTTGATTGAATCTGTGTGAAATATTTGGTGAGTAATACATCTTCTTGAACTTTGATCTTATATGTTAGATAAGAAGGATGGATTCCAAGGGAGAGAATGTTGTTCTCAATAGACATAATTATGCAATTTGGGCGACATATATGGAGACCTTGTTGAAAATTAAAGGACAATGGTAGTTCACAAAGGCTGTCATTCTTGACCCAACGAATAGCAATGCTAAGTTTTCCATAGATGATGAGAAGGACAAAGTTGTGGGTGTTATCACGACCTACATCTTGAGGGAGATTAACTTCCTTACAAGCGGGATTGAATATACTCATGGCATATGGAACAAGCTGAAAACCTTGTTCAAAAATATAAATGAAGGTGAAGTAATGCAAATAGAGAAAGAGTTGATATCCGTGGAACCTTTTTCCTTTAATTAGATTGAGGACTATTTAGCTCGCATCAAAGAGCTACAACTGAAACTAGGTGAATGCAGAAAGGATTTCTTGAAGAAGTACAGACAACTCATTGAGTTGGTTTTGATGAATTTGAAGACACCATATGACGTCTTTTGTTCCTCTTTTCAGTCAATTTGGATGTCACGCAAGTAATATGATAAGGATTTTACCTTTGATACTTTCTATGATTTGATGATTAAGGATCAACAAAAGTTGCTTGAAGAAGGGAATCTTGTTTCCAGGCTCACTTGTAGAAAAGAAAGGTCAATCCAAACCTAAAAGAATGCAATAGGTAATATCAATGATCAGAATGTATCAACCAACCTATGAAAGAGAAGACCAAATATTCGTTGTCGATGAAGAAGGATTATAAGAAGAAGACATGTCGGTATTGTGCAAATGTGGGGTATGTCAAGAAGAATTGTTGGAAGAAAATGAAGTATTTAGAAGGAAAGTTGAATCACCTTAAGGATAGTGCATCAACTAGAAAATACACCCATCAACCTCTTGAAAATTATATATTCTCTATCAACACTTCTCAGGAATTACATGCCCGCAACACCCAGACTAAATGGATAGTCAACTCTATATGTACTCATCGTATCACAACGAATGCTTCTCTATTCTCTTCCTTAAGTGATTCTCTCGAAGAGAATATTTATGTAGTTGATGATTACTCTCTCATTATCACTGGAAATGGTGATGTTGAATGTCACCATGGTCACATATCCAATATATATCATGTACCGAGCCCAAGTGCAAACTTTTTGTTGGTTGCTTGACTGAAAAATACTAAGAAAACTATTGAATTTTGGTTAGAATGCTTTATCGTAAAGGATTTGAGGCTTGGGGGTGGGACTATTGATTGAGGAGTTATGGATATTAAAGATGGACTTTATAAGTTATATGATCCTCCCATGAATGTTTCTTTGACGATTGGGATGACTGCACTCGTCTCTCAAACCAACGAGAAAAGTTGAATTTGACATGAACGACTCGGTCCTCTGAACTTTCAAAATATGAAGATGATGGTAACTCATAATATGGTCACTAGTCTTCCAAATATTGTTCCACTCTATGGAGTTCGTAAAGGATATATGCTTGGAAAGCATCATTAGGAACCCTTTGATTCAAGGAAAGAATGGTATGCAGAAAACCAACTGGATCTTATCCATAGTGACCTTTGTTGCATGAACAAAATTTAATTAGTAAGCGCAAAGTATATTTTGACCTTTATTGATGATTTCTCTAGATTCAGAAGGGTATTTTTCTTGAAGAATAAGAGTCAAGTCTTTGAAATATTCAAGGAATTTAGGGAATTGGATAAAAAGCAATGCGGATAACCCATTAAATGTTTGAGATCAGATAATGACAGTCAATATGTGATATGATAGTTTAAATAATATCTCTTACAAAATGGTATTTCTTGGTAGAGATTTGTCCCTCACACTCCTCTTTAGAATGGCGTCGTAGAGAGGAAGAATCATGCTTTGTTAGAAATCGTCAAGTGTCTACTATAGACCAAATATCTCCTAACAAATTTTTGGGTAGAAACTATTTACTACTCTAATTATCTCCTGAACCTTGTATCAACCAGAGCAGTCGCTGACAGGACTCCAGTCAAGAAGTGGCATAGTATGAAACCCTCTGTCAAACACCTCATAACATTTGGATGTATTGCTTGGGTGCATATCAGTGATGATTGCAGAAATAAATTAGATGCAAAGAGTCATGCTTGTGTCATGATGGGATAATCTGAGGAGTTGAAGGCCTATAGAATGTTTTACCCCGTCAAACAATAAATCATCTTGAGCATAAGTGTGATATTTAATGAAAATATTTCAGGCAACAAGTTGTTGAATTCCTCCTCTGCTCCACTAAACAATGATCTGTTTAAAATTCTTTAAGAATCTGGATTGACTATACCCGTTTGTGGAGCTTCGACCAAATTAATAACTTCTACTCCTGAGTCAACTGGTAGTCAGTTTATTATGACTGTTGAAGTTGAAAGTATGAATTCCTTGACTCATATAACTAATTATAGCCGACCTAAATCACATACAACTTGCTTACCTCAGTGGGATTTTAAGATGATCGAAGATGTTGGATTGGATGATGGAAATCCTAACATTAATCGACAGACTTGCAGTCAGAAACATTGTGGTAGTGTTTCTCTAATGGAACTTGTTCTTAACACCTGCAAATCCTGATATGTATGATGATGCTTAGGGTGTTCCAGAATGGGAAAATGTTATGACTACAGAGATTGATTCCTTGAATAAGAATCAAACGTGGGAACTTTTCCCTTGACCGCAAGGAAAGAATGTCGTGAAATGTCAATGAGTCTATAAGACCAAGCTTACTTTCAAAGGTGTTGTTGAATTCCATCAGGTTTGCTTGCTCGCCAAGGGATTTTCTCAGCAAGAATACATCAACTACACTAAAACCTTTTCTCATGTCACAAAGATGAACTTTGTCCCACTGATCCTTTCCCTTGTTGCTCGATTTGGATGGCAACTTCGACAAATGGATGTTAAATGTGATTTCCTTCATGGATATCTAACTAAAGAAATCTATATGGAGAAACCTCCTATCTTTGTGACAAATTCTAGTCTTGTTTGTTGATTGAAAAAGTTGTTGTATGGCTTGAAACAAGAACCTTGTGCTTGGTATGAAAAGGTTGACCATTTCTTTGTCAAGCTTGGCTTCAAATGTTGTGAATATGATCACAATATTTGTAGACTACATGTTTATGGTGATACTTTGATTGTGGCACTGTATGTTGATGATTTATTTATAATTGGAAATAATGTCAATTTGATTTTGGGTTTGAATAAATTACTTGCAGATACCTTCGAAATGATTGATCTTGGTCTCTTTTATTTCTTCTTGGAATTCAAGTTTTAAAATGGATGATGGTATATTTCTTTCTCAACCTAAATATGCCTTGGATATTTTAAATCAATTCAAGATGGATGGTTGTAAGTCGTGTGCTACACCTTATCAGTTGGGAGTGAAGTTTTTGAAATACTTTGACTCTACATGAGTCAATGCCACTCTCTATCGTTAGTTGGTTGGTATCCTAATTTATTTAACTCACAGTCAGCCATATCTCTCCTTTGATGTTAGCATGGTTTCTCGATTCATGCAAGATCCTCGAGAAAGACACTCGAAAGTTGCAAAGGGAATTTTTCTCTACATCAAGGGAGCTTATCAGTTTGGTATCTACTATTGTCGCAACATTACACCACTAGTCGGGTACACTGATTTCGACCAGGGAAATGACATTGATGATCAAAAGTCCACTTATGGCTATGGTTTTCAACTGAGTTTTGGACCGTTGGTCAAGTCATGTAATAAAATAAGGTAGCCTCTATTTCGACTATAGAAGCAAAGTATCATGGAATTTTCAATGCCAGTACATAGGCAATTTATATTTTCCAGCTTCTCGATGAGATTGGGTTTCCTATTCAAAACTCCATTGTTATTTATTGTGATAATCAAGGTGCTATTCAAGTTTCCAATAACCCTGTTGCCCATAGAAAATCAAGCATGTTGAAAATCAAGTTCAGCATTTGAGACACTTGGTACAATAGAATATTATCTCAATTCTTTATTACAAAACAAATGATCAGGTTTTTGATATATTTACGAAGCCTTTGTCAGAAGTTAAGTTTGTGAAACTTCGAGCTATGCTAGGGCTTCAAGAAGCTGAAATTATGGGGGAGGGGTGTTTAAAGTAAGTAATTTCACCTCCTGAATCTCTAGAGCATTGTGATTATGGGTGTGTGTGTCTGTGTGTTGTAACCTATGGTCTTGATGGTTCATCACACCTCTGAATATTCTGGAGACAAACAATCATTCGACGATAAGCGATTAGCGGAGTGGTTGACTAGAGGTCTGACTAGGAAGGTCAACAAAAAAGCTGAATAGTCAATTGGTAAAATGAATGATTGGTCAAAATGAATGTGGGTAGCATGAATACAAAAACCGATTAAGCTTTGGGACGTTGTGTATTTTACGCAAATAGTTAGGACCAATGACCCTATTTGTGGACCAAACACCCCTTGCATCCAGAAAATTGGTTAAACCTAGAGACTACAAAAAGGAAACCCTATGGGTTGTCCAACATAGTGATTTGAGATGTATTTCATAGTAATTATGCATTGTGATGCTTAGATCATAATGTGTTGTGCTATAACAATGCATTTAGACACCACCTTTCTTTTTGGAATTGTTGGTAATAACTCCCGATTGATTGTTTATTACTTTTCCAAAAGATATTATTTATACATTAGATGTGGCGGTTGAAAACCAGCCTTTTCACCTTCCTATCTATTCATATTCCTATCTATTTACAATAATCCCGACGGATTATTCTAACAATCCCCCTCTTAATCCGAAGGGATGTTCGTAAGTCCGAGCATGTTTCTGAATTTTTCAAACTTTTCTCTTCC